>MQRK01158564.1:0-10733 GCA_001938485.1 Girardia tigrina | reverse complement strand
TTTTCATATATCAAGTAGATAATTATTATTAATATAATTATCTACTTACAATTGTAAGTAGATAATTATATTAATAATAATTCATATGGAAAATTCTGCTAATAATAATTTTCCATATGAATTATTAATATAAATATCTACTTACAATTGTAAGTAGATAATATGAGCTTATGAATTATTAATATAAATATCTACTTACAATTGTAAGTAGATAATATGAGCGTTAGTGAGGCAGGCAGGCAGGCAGGCAGTGAGTGACTTGGGCTTTTATAAGATAAAATATACCAACTCAACTTTTTTGTCAAATAGCCATTGAAATTCTTCAAGAAGTTTTCAGGACCTTACTTTACACTGCAAGTGTGTCAATATATACGAAAGTTCTTGTAAAAATGTCTTTCTAACTTAATTTTATAGAACATAAATTTCCTTTTAAATATGTTTTATAAAATAAGTTCACTTATTGGGTGTACCAAGTAAGTATGAAGTTGGATTCCTACTCATATATCTAGTAAGACCCTGGTTACTTACAACGCTTGAACACTATAGCTCTGCCCACTTCCTTAAAATAAAACGGTTTTATCATTTATTAAATTACTCAGACCAGATTCTGTTAAAATTAAATCTACAGGTGAAGAAAATAAGTTATTTTAATCTATATAGTTAAGTTAATATATATTCTTTACAGATAGAGTAAAAAAATTATATTTTGATTGGTTTCGTATTTGATACACTGTTCTTGAAGTAAGGCAAGTAAAAAAAGCTGTAATGACAGTTTCTCATTGTGAGGAATATTTTTAATTGGTATGTTGAGTTCAGTATTTGGAAATGTGTTTCTTCAACCCGCATGGAAATTCGATATTTTGGATATTCGTGATGAGAATGATTTATTCGGTATATTCGAGCATTATTTACATTTTCAATTTAAATAATTTTTTATAAGATAATTAAAAATTATCATTGTTAAAATGAAATTATTTATTTTATTAATACATAAATTGAATTTAAAACCAATAAAACAAAATTTTGTAAAATACAAATTATTGAATTAATTTTTTTCTTAATAAAATTTTTATTGGAATATATTAAAATATTAAATTTATGTAAACATTTCAATAATCATGTACTTAATTGTATAAAATGGATAATCTTTGTATGAATAATTATTTTTAAAAACGATTCATTTTCAAATCTTAACAATTCAGTTCGATGTCAAATGTTTTGTTGAGCGTTGTCCTAGAGGAGATTTGTATTGTCTTATAAAAATTTGAAAAACAATATCAGTGTTCTTAATAATCATTTTTAAGCTTAACTTATATTTATGATTAGGAATCAATCTAATATTTTATCTAATCTAACAATAAATGAAAAATCAGACTGATTCAACTGTTTCAAAAGCATCAAAACATTCTGAAAAGACTAAACGTTTTGGGAAAACCAGAATGAATTATCTGGCTACTATTTTTTACTTGTATCTGAGATAATCACACAAAATTGTCACAGTAAAAGAGAGATGTATTGGTTAACCAAAGAACTTCAAGAGTGATATAGATTGAAGGAATGGACTAGAAGATATCTGGTATTTTTCGGAAAAAAGTTTTACAAGATAGCGTCGAATAAAAGAAAGGCAAGAAGGAAAAAAGCAAATAAACTTAAGGGACAACATGTACACAAACCGACAAATAGATGACACAGGTTACATATAAAGAGACACGCGTTAAGAGATGATTGAAAAAAGAAAACATTGATGAGCACAAACAAATCATTAAAATATCATATTCTGAATGGTTAAAACATTTAAGAGAAGTTTTGTGAATCCTTATTTATAAGACACTACAACTCATTAATTAATATGCAAAATGGGTTAAGTAATGGGCAATTCTACTCTTAAAATCTCTAATGGAATAAATTAAACAAATCTACAATTAATATCTAATAAATTCATGAAACAAATAAAATATATATTTTAAAATTTTCAAGTTTTAAATATTATGAGTGTAAAATAAAATTATTTTTTTGATTTACAAAAACTGTATTATTCAAACAAATTAGATGATCCAATTAATTACACTCCCCCATGATCTCCAGATCAAATCACATAATCGTGATGGAGTTTCCGTACCCGCATCGGTCGTTCAGCGGAATCTGTAGCTACCTCTTGCGTTGTCGGTCCACTCATTTCGTCTTCACTGTCTGAAATGCGATCATCAGAATTCACTAACATCAGTTGTCGATTGTCCACTGCTCTCCTGATGTGGGATATATGTCTCGTGATTCCATCGTCGTCCAGCTCCACCCCAACTACAGACTTCAACGATGTAATTACATGCGGCCCCACCCATGATTCATCGCATTTCCCGCCGACTCTCAAATAAAAATTCTCACCAATGCTGAACGGGATTTTCTCCGTTGCGTCATACTCATCATTCGGGATGCCTTCCGAGATTAATTTGCATTCAACCTGACGCTCATCTCGAATCATTGGCAGTCGAGACTTGGCATGGAACATCAATTCATAGGGCCGCGCATCCCGGTGCCCCGTCGTACTGTTGTACCAAAACACACATTCGCTGATCGACTTTGCAGATCTCGCCGCCATTGTCTTAATGATACGGTGATTTCTCTCGCACATCCTATTCCCTTGATGCCGATAGGCTGCGGTGAACCCTTCCTCAATTCTCCATTTATCTAACAACCGTCTCACAGTGGCACTTCGGTAGACAGCCGCATTGTCGGAAAAGAAACGTTTCGGTGGTCCAAATTCAGAGCATACGCTATCTATATGCCAACCTATTTCATCGGCGGATTCACTGCGCAACTATCTCCAAATACAAAATCTTGTTGCTGAATCCACTATTGTTAGATACGCGACACCGTTGACATAAGTCACATCGCTATAAAGTTATTTGTCAATTGATCATGTCTATACTCAATTCGTGGAGCTGGACAGATCTTTGAACACTCAACACACTGCTTGATAACTTCCTTAACTTGATCCGACTTTATTGCATTAGACCCATATTTTTCTCTCTACAGTTCACTCGTTCTGTCGACTCCAAAGTGACAGATATCATGAATTTTCTTGATCTCATCAACACTTGGATACTGATTTACTTCAATGTCGTTTACTTCCACTTTCCTGTTTAGCCATTGTTTTGGAACCCTGGTCAAAAAATCTGCCATATTCAATTGAGATGTCACCAATTCCAGTTTTTCTTGATCTTTCAACTCTCTCATGATATCGAGTCTTCGCCGTACCAAATGTTCAGATAACGTGCGGGTTCTTGGGTTATGTGTATTCTTGAATACTGCCATGAGCCATTCATACATTGTTGCTGAGTCCGTCATCAGCTTGAACTTATGAAACCCACAGGTTATTGCCAAGTTTATTTCCCTTATGGCCGCATCCAGTTCACTCATATTAATATGGCTTGTATAGTCTTCTTTCCTTAACCAAGCAGCGTCTTCAACGATATTACCGTTAACGCACAGTAGTACGTCCATTGCTATACTACTTGTATCTGTACAAATGACAACATTATTGCAATGTAAAACCCACTTGCCTGTTGCTGGATCTTCATCCATCCTCAGTCTTTGACAGATTTCATTAACTTTCTCTATGATGTCTATTTGTGCTAATTATTCCAAGCCTATCTTGTATTTTGCGGTTAATCTCTGAATATAGGCACAAAAAACCCGTAACGATCCTGCAACTGGTACATGGCCTATCCACTCCCCAAAATTCCATGTACTTCTCTCCTCGTTGCTTTCTCAAGCTCCCTAGTTACGAGCTCTTGATCTCTTCTCCCCCACAAATTGCTTGGTACATTCAATCCAAGCACCCTGACATCTTTGTCTAAGCCAATCCGTTCTATGGGTATAGACTCCAATCCAAACAGGCGAAAAATTCATACTACATCCTCTGCATTACAAGAACTTTCCACAATGAACACGTCATCAATATACCCAGAAGCAGTTATCGTTTGCTCTTCTTTGATAATCGTTTCAACTATTCATGACATGACTTTTGGCGCAATGAATAGACTAAAACCTAACTTTGTCATCACATACACTTCGTCATTCCACATAACCGCCTGATATTTCCACAAATCTGGAGCTACCCTTACTTGTAGGTAAGCTTTTTTTAAATCCATTATAGCGCAGTTGGGTCCCAATTTTCTCCACTCCCGTCATCGTGGCTGGCAACTGGCATAACTGCTGCCTGGATAGCTATAAATTTGTTCGTTCAGTAAGCTGTAGTCTAATACCGGTCATATTCGTGTCTTTTTGCCTTTGACTTGCCGCACTCCCATCAACTGAATCATGTTATGAATCTTCCCATCTCGCTTTTCATCTCACTTTATCAGAACACCCACTCATTCACTTCATCTTGAAATGGCTCTTTATCTTCATTGGGAATATCATAATTGACACATGAAGTTTTCCCAACCGGATGATCATCGACAAATCTCCATCGTGTGCACCTATACCTTCCTTCAAATTGAGCTTCAAAATCATCCTCTTTTATCTGCAAATGTCTTCCACTTTTCACTCCAGTTGCTGCAGTAATAGCTTCCAATTTTGCTCCATTACTGCCAAATTTTATGCAAACATCATCACCGTCTACCCGTATTGTCAGTCCACGTTTGAGAATAACATCGTTTACCACTAGGATGTCGAAACCTGCAGGCAGTCTTTCAACCACAATTGCTCCAACAGGCCCCAGGTTCATACCGCCAAATAGAATCTAATGTAGATGCACTTTACCCAGGATATTTACCTGACTACCGTCGACCGCTACCAGGTTCATGTTTCTAACTCCTTCGATTCTTGACTTTATGCAAGTTCATCTAATAAGAGTGACACTACTCCCCGTGTCGATCATCACCTTCATCCTTTCCCGGTCGATTAGCGCTTGACAAATCAATAAATTCGGAATAACAGGTGAACATGAATAAATTAATGGTGATAGCGAATTTTTGAGGCAATTCGTGGCCGCCTTGTTGACACAGTTGTCCTCGGAGCGTTGTGGCTTTTTATAGGCGTAACTATTGCCGGTAGTTACACCCCCACCCCCTCTTACTGTGACATTTTGTCCTACACCATTTACTGGGGAGAAGTTGAACCCGTGACCATCCCCCCTCTGTCGTTTCCCGACATGTTACAGTTTGCTTACATATGGCCGAATTCTCCGCATTTAAAGCATTTAACCCAACACGTCTTCTGCGTGTGTCCAAGTCGATTACAACCAATACATCGAAATTTACTGTTGGTCACCGCAATCACTTCTTGATGATGTTGATGAGGCGATATCTTTTTGACCAAGTCCACCACACTCTTGAACGTGAATTCGACGTCCAATCTTGGCTGCACCTCTTTCTTTAATTGATCCGGTAAACTGTGAATAAATGTCCTTTCACAAAACGCATAGATCGGATCCTGGTCCCCAACAGCGGTTCGTATCAGCTGATTGATCTCGGCCGCCGACACGTCCAATCTGTCCCCCGGGAGAATCTTCTTTTGACCAAGCAACAGCCATGCTTCAAATCTCCCCAAACCAAATACTCGGCGCAACTCACTTTTGATTTCCTTGGCATTTCTCTGTTGATCCAGCGATAAGCCCTTCCACTTGTCCAACAGCATGACCAAGCATGATATTTCTTTTTCCATTAACCCGTCTACCTCGATGGCAAACTTGAATCTGTCGATCCAATGTTCGACGTCCTCCCCACCATCAAATTTCTGATTGCTTTCATTGGCGCGATGACTTGTAAAATAAGATGATTTTTTTCGATTTACAAAAAACTATATTATTCAAACAAATTAGATGATCCAATTAATTACAATAAGATTAAAAACAAACCAAAACATTCAAACCAATATTTAACTATTTGATAGATTATAGTTGGTGATGATGAAGTAAGAAACTTCAAAACATGTTCAACAATCTTTTTTCTTAAAAAAATGTTTTAGTAAATTATTTTTCAATAACGTATACTAACTTATAGTTTTTAAGTTATTTATATCCGAACAGATTTCTGTTAAATATTCTGTGTTTGATACATACTCTATTTTGGTTTTGAATGTTTAAAATTACTTATCTCGATGGACGATCAACCTGGTTATGTTCAGTTGTTGTGTGAATTGTGAAATAAAAAATGGTTACAAACATAATGTGCTTTGTAATTCACTATATTAAAAAAATTAATCAATGATATATATATATGTGTGTGTGTGTTATGCCGAATTTGTGTAATTGCCTAATTCGTGAATTCGGCAACAGTTTGCTGAAATAGTGTAATTCACGAATGCATGAAGTAGTCAATTTTTGACGAATTCAAAAACTATATGATGAATTTTAAACTTCTTGTAAAAAAATAAAATGAAAATGAAAGATTATGTATTTAATATGAAAAATTTACAACTTAATATGAAAAAATTAATATGAAAACTTAACTATGAAAAAAATCTTAATTTAACATGGAAAATAGACTCCAAATGTAAAATATTTATTCATAATTATTAAAACTTCTTCCTTGGCGACAAGCTGAATTGTAAACGTTTGTTTTTTTAAACCTTTCTCATATTAAATCGATATGTTATGTATAACTCAATATTTAGACTGCAAAGTCGACATAAATGTTGAGTGTAGATATGCTCCATCTACACTCCGGGTTGATCTTCAGGTATACGTCCCAGGATCGCAGATCTTATACCTGATAGATGTCAAGTGTCCGTATGACAAGAAGAAGAACATGGAGAATAGCAACCAAATGAATCTCGATCATTACGAGGTTCTTGCTGTTGTTTGCAGGTCAGCAATGCCAGAGACGACTGTGACAGTGCTCACCCTCCAGGTAGGGTGCCTAGGGACGTGGCCGAAAAGGAGCACTAACATACTGACAACTCTAAAGATCCCGCCAAAGGTGATAAGACAGATTGCAATTGGCTGCTCAGTATCGAATGTGAAATACTCAGCAACACAATGGTCTTATCACCGTGATGGTATAGTCCCAAGCGGGATCCAGAGAATAAATAAGATGATTGTAAAAGAGATCCAAAAACCTCAGGAAGGTATATTAGCGATGGAAGAGGTGGAATATGAACATGCTATTCCTGAGGGTGTAGAAGAATTTGATCCGGCCTCCCTGGAAGCACGCGTACAATTTTATAGTTACAGAGTAGGAGTGCAACAGGGGGGAGTATTATATGTTGAGGATCAAACAGATAATGATCCATCTGACGATGAACTAGTCTCCAATCTATATAGGACGAGGATTGGAGATTCATCGGAGGATGAAGATAACTCATCATGGGAGGAAGACTTGACCTTCGAAGCAGTGAGTGAAAGTGTCGAGCTTTGCGGAAACGTTCACCCAAGTGATGGGTGTGGGGGTAGGTCGCTAGTGAAAGAACCCCTGTGGAAACCAGGGCCGGTGTAAAGGACGCCTTCGGGCCGATACATGCGGCGAATTTATTTATGTACCAACCGGGCACTTTTGCTCAATGACAAAAAAAAGTTAAAACATATTTTTTTTCATATTAAATACATAATGTTTCATATTAAATGTTAATATTAATTTCAAAATTGAATTAAAAATATTTTCTAAAAAATTTCCGAGTTCGTGAATTCGGAAATTACACAAATTTGGCATAACATATATATATATATATATATATATATATATATATATATATATATTATAAACTTTATTTTTAATTTTAAATTAATTGTAAAACTTTAATTTTCTAACTTTGCAAATATTAAGTAATTGTTTTTAAAAAATTTAGATTTTCAGGTGATTATACTTTTTTCTGACGCACCCTTTAACAAAAGGTTTCCAATACATTGTTTGCCTACATATTAGTTAATTTCATCATTTACGCTAGATAAAATATCAATCAAAGCGAACCAATGTGTTGATCTGTCAAAAATACCATTACTACTTGAATCTGTCAATCTTCTAACATACTACGTGGTCTAGTCCTACCTTGCAAAGATACTTTATGACGGTGACAAACAAATATGATACATTTGAAAACATTTTTTCTTTTATATCAACATTAAACTGTAAAATTCACTGAACTCTTGTATTACTTTTGATCAAGGCTTTTTTATTCATTTGGTATATTTGATCTATATTCGTTAGAGTGCCGAAAATATTTTATTATATTATTTATATATTTATGTCCTTTAAAGTTGTTTTTCAAATAAAATTTTTGTAAAGCTAATTTGTAAGAATTAATATGTAAATTTGTTAAATGGAATTAATCATTTCAGGAGAATAAAATTATTTTGAAGTTGTTCTGACGGGAAATACAAAAATTTTACACAAAATATTCATTTGTTTTGGAGATTTCCATATATTATAAGAATTTATCTGAATGACTTAAGAAATAGGAAAATCGAAACCTATATTACTTAAATCGTTGATAGGATTCCCTGCATGAAACCAAAACGAAGAATAAGGGGAGTCTGTTAAGATTATAAAATTCGTATTTTTGGACGATATAAAAAACTGCAAAATAGAATCAATTAAGATACTGACAAAGTTAAATCAGTGTCAGTCAAATCTAATTCCAGAGACAAACATACAGACAAATCGTACGACGACTGTACAACGAAAGCTAATCTTGTGCTTAACTTTAATCATTTTGGATGTCAAGACTCGTACATCTGTTTCATTTCAATTTTTCGGAGTCCGATGGATTGGATATACTTGATAGATTGATCTTTGAAAACTAATGATTCCAATCTCGAAGCAAAGAGATCCAAAAGCTACTTTTACTAAATGACAATCTTTACTGAATAATAGAAGAATTTGCAATACAAAAATAATCTAAGCGGGACTGTAGAGTCTAAGTTGTTCTCTGAAAGTTGTTTCAATGTTCCTTTTGGAATAGATAACGTTTGAGTTAATATGAACCTCTGGCACGCGCATGGGTCAAGCACTTCTATATCTCGTCTAAATAAAAGTATACTTCGAAGTTCTTCCCTCTTTAAGGGTCACATTGAATAAACAAACCGTCTTTACAAATCATGAATTAATGATCATTTATGGTCGAGTAAATTGAATAAGGTTGAAAAAGATTTGGTTATTCTCCCAAACAATTGTATTTTACGCTTTGTTGATTTATCACCTAACCAAGATATGAAAAGTAACACAGCCCCAATAATTAATATTTTTGATTAATTTTATTTTAATAGACCAATAAAATAAAATTATTAGAAAATGATTAAAACTTATATTCAGATTTATTTCGTTAAATAAATTGATTTAATTGTAGAAAAAATACAAATAAATGAGATGATAAAGTTGAATAAAATATTTCCGTTGAAAAACTTTACTTGTATCAACATTATAAAAAGATTATCAAAATGTTGATATAAAAATCATGGTAGAGAGAGACCATTAGTTTTTTACCATGGTCAACCTAAACTATTAACAAAGCTTAAAATATCATTTTACATTTTTTAAAGAATCACAAATATTTTTTGTATTAAATAATATCTGGCGCGTAATAATCGACCATGGCCGGCTGGCGAATGCGCCCCTTTGGCCAGAAAATTTTAAAACCCCAAAGTTTATGTTTGAATCGAACTTGCTAAAGTGCCGCTTGAACGTCTATTATCAATTCGTTTAGTTACTTAATCCATTTTGAATATATTATTTATGAATTAAACTTTTACTCATGATTAATTACTTCTTTTATGTATTAAATATCCCCATCCTCTTATATATCTTGTATTTTTATAGTTAATGACAGGATTACTCAGTTAAAAATAGACGTCATAATCGGTGACTCCAGACTCGATGTCGCTCAAGCAGCCGCCTATCAAAATGTTCCATTCATAGCGTTTGATAACAACCTTCATATCAAAACGAAACCGGAATATGACAATATGGCGCACTTCTATTCCCTTCCAGTATCAGAGTACAGTTATGCTTTGGCTACCTTTGACATACTGAACCATTTCAAAATTAACCAGGTCGCCGTCGTAATTGATGATACAGTCGGTGAGTATTTTGTCTTTGGATATTTTAGTTTAATATAAATTTCCAAAAATCACTGACTGACAAAAAATTCAAATTTTTTTAAGAATTTATTTACATCGTTTCCTTATGTCTTTCTTTTAATGTCTACCTTACATGGACCAAACAGAAAAGTTTTCATAACAATAAAAAAGTCTGCTTAATGATGGTTGTAAATGTTTACTAATGTTTATATTTTTTATTTTATTAATTATATTACTTATTTATTATTATTATTTATTATTACTAATTACTTATTGTAATTATTATGATTATTATTTTATATTTACTTAATTATCCCAAAGCAATAGTGATTTTTTTGCAATGGGATAGAGTAGGGGAAAAATGAGAGTTCTGGACCCCCCCCGGGGGGGGCGTAACTAGTTACCGTGGTTGCCATGGCAACGGTCGCGGTTACCATGGCAACGGTCGCGATCCCCATAGCAACGGTCGCGGTTACCATGGCAACGGTCGCGATCACCTTATTAAACAGTGTAATGTAATTATTGTATATATGTAATTTTTATATAACTTTTATCGAACAGTGTAATGTTATTTTTATATATATGTTAATTTTATATAGCTTTTATTGAACAGTGTAATGTTATTATTGTATATATGTAATTTTTTATAACTTTCATTGAACAGTGTAATGTTATTATTGTATATATGTAATTTTTATATAACTTTTACTGAACAGTG
>MQRK01158537.1:0-15133 GCA_001938485.1 Girardia tigrina | reverse complement strand
AGTAATTATGTAATCATTATGTTAACATATATCAGCTTAATAGCTAGAATCAGAATCGCGTGATGATGACGGATATTCCATCGAAATATATTGATTTAATAAAAAATTTTCTTTTAAAACGGTGTCTTTTAATTTTTAAAAGCATTTACCGTTATTTCTGAAATTTATCAGTATTAACGTTATTTATTACAATTTAATTAAAAACACTTTTTTTATTTTAACATAGATTTAAATTTTGCACATCGCATTTTAATTAGATACTGGAAATTAAATATTAAAAAAAATTAAATATTCAAAAATTTCTAATTGACCATTAATCCTAACAGTATGCACTATTTATTTGACTTGGTACAAAGTTCATGAAGGTGAATGTCAGCTATCCAATTGCAAACTTCAAATGAAATTCAAGAACAATCTATGCCATTCTGCCATATATTTTAACTGTATTTGATTTGTGACTTCATTGCATCAACCTGGTCTGATATATGGTTTTCTGACATGCCATACTCTGAACATGACTTTAAATTTTTAGAACAAACAATAACTTCAACTTTAGTCAGAAAGACCTTGAAAACATTTTTGTCCCAGTAACCAAGCAGCATACAAGGAATTCAGAGATCCAATATTTGTGCCGAAATAGTCATAAAAATTATACAAGAAATTAATGCCAAAGATATTGACAAGATGAAATACAGATTTATTCTGCACAAGAACTTTTAAATTGCACAAACAATTGACCTTTGCATTTCAATGAACTGAAAGCTTTGTAAAAATAAATTTCTATTTCTATGTCAATTTATCGATTTTTATGATTTTTAACAAAAATATTTTTTTTAATTACTGAGGAAATTTTTGTAACTTTTGTCACTAAAACTTTTGGAATTAGTAATGGGAATAAATTATTTTAGAAGATAAATTCTAGAAGATTATAAATTATTCTAGAATATAAATGAATTAAAATAAAAGATAATTTTTTAGAATTAGACCAGCAGATAAATAAATTAAAACTGAAGATAAATGTTTTTGTTTTAAATTTTAAAATTAAAGTTTTAATTTAAATTTAAAATTTAAAATTTAAAAAGTTAAAAATTTAACTAAAAAAGGTAAAATAAATTGTATTACTATTATTTTTAAATAGAATTTTAATCAAAAAGCCATGAACTTAAAAAATTTCAAAATACCGGATCAAGATGATTCCAGTGAAGAAGAATTCATCGAAATCCCAAAACAACCCAACTCATCAAGTAGATAAAAATAGTGCAAGATCCAACAATAAGCGTGGAAAAAATACAACGTACGAAAAGATATAAAAGTTTAGTGATAAAGACTATGCAATGCAAGACAATTTATGGGTGAAATCAGATCTACGGGACTGCCAAACTGAAGGAATGAAGCAATTCTACAAATTTAAATTCAAAGCTTCTTGTGGATGCCCAGCCAAAATGTTCATGGTTTTTCACCACCAAAAAGAAGGCGTGCCAGTGTATCGATCATAGACAAACCACAATGAGCAAGTGAAGATAAACAATTGTGGAATACCGCATGAGATAAAAGAAGAGATTTAGGTCATATTTGTGGACTCTCAAAAGCCAGCTCAAATAAAAGAAAAACTGGAAAATAAATTTCCTAATAGCCTGCTGCCTAATTGGATTCAAATACGCAACTTCACCCAGACAATCAAGAAAAAAAGGGATCCAAAACATGCATTAATTTAGCAGAATTAGATGAATGGTGCAGTACGAGAAGCCAAATCCCAGACAACCAATGTTTAGATCATATTTACGTAAGGCATCAATGTGGCAGTGAAGCGAACTCATCAACAGTTAAATGGAAACCAAGTTCAATATCTGGATAACAACAAGACGATTGACCTTATTATGCAAAAAATCAAAACACCTTTGTGCCGATACAACATACAAACTTATTTATCAAGGATATCCAGTGTTAATGGTTCGAGAAACAGATAAAAAGAAAAACTTTCATCCGTTCGGTATAGCAATTTGCACAAATGAATGCAACCAAGATTTCGAATTCATATTCAAATCAATTAAGACATGTGCCAAACAATTTGACAATTTTTATTATGATCCTGACACTTTAATAGCAGATGCCGTAGACGCAACTACCATTGGATTCAAATCAGCATTTGGTGAAAATTCGCTAAAAAAAGAGTAATGTGTTGGTTCTACAGGAAAAAGGCGTACGAAGGATCAGACTCACAATCAAAATCACCATTCAAAGCAAACGACAAAGACAATAAAGCTCGGTTGCGTTACGATATCTCTATTCTACAGCTATCCGAATCTAAAGAGATATTCGACAAAGGATTCCAGTTGTTTAAGAAAAAATGGAATGATCTAAAGGACAATACAATTAATCAATTCCTTCAATATTTCGAAAAAGAGTGGTACATAAAACATCCGGGTTGGTATGAAGGATTTGCGCCAGGATTACCAAGCAAAAATAATAGTTTAGAATCAACTAATTGTGTGATAAAAAGATGGAACAACTCGCAAGCGTTTATCGTTGGCTCGCTTTCTGGAATTAGTTGAGTCTAAAATTATCAAAGATTGGTCGATCAATAGGAATCCGGAAAAACCAATTAGCCGGATTTTGTTTGACAAGGTGCCACCAATTAGTCACGAACTGTGGCTGAAAACATACAACACCACTCAATGAGAAGTGATGTCAAAAAAACAAAGAGAAGATTCATTACATGGCGTCAGGTCGAACTATTGCTACAAATTTCAAAGCAGATTTAAAAGAATATAGAAGGCTAAAAGATAAACTCAACTGGACTGATTTTGATTCGTTCAAGGACATGCAGTCGCGTTTCTGGGAACTATGTTTAATGGAAGATACGGACAATTGGACCTTTTGCACATGCAACTGCAGAGAATTCCATAAAAATTATATTTGCAAACATTTATTACTGCTTGCCTGCCATTATGAATATACTTCAATACCATTGAGTACGCAAAATATGCCATTTGGTTTAAAACAGAAGCGTGGTCACTTAGCAGAAATCACATTTGCTTTGGAAAAAATGCCTGTTCCAGTGCCTAAGAAGCGCAATACAAATGAAGTGTTGCCAACTAATAATTTAAAAAAATGTAAAATGTAATTTTTATGGATAAAACTTGTTATAAAAATAAATTTAATTAATTAAAACATCTTATCTATTTTGCAATTTATCTGCTGGTTTAGTTTACTTATATTCTAAATTAATTCATTTATCTTTTAATTTAATACTAATTAAATTTATCTTCTGGAATCATTAATTTTTCTTCCGAATTAATTCATTTATCTACTGCGTTTATTCATACCAATTAGTAATCTCAGGTAGAATGTCATATTTTGGCACTATACCTAAGTATAGTTGTAAAAATGTCAAGCCCCTAGTGTACAGTGCTTCAAAAATAATCAAATGCGGAATTCTTGTAAGAATGGTGTGAGAAGCTAATAGTGGCTATATTTGTAATATGGAAATATATTGTGGTCAGGGTCATAAATTATTTGACATTACAAAAAATGTTTTCAAAGTTTATCTACATAAATGACATCATGTTTATATGGATAATTATTATAATAGCGTAACAATAAATGAATCGTTATTGCAAGGCGGGGTTAGATCCTGGGGAACAAATCAGATAAACAGAGAATTACTTTTAGCTTTGAAAAATGGCAATATCAAGAAAGGCAAAACAATATTCAGACAAAAAACGTTATTTTGCAAATTTGGAAATCTAAAAGAAAATTTAGAATGATTTCTAAATATATTAGAAAGTAAAAATATGGGTTGGTACACAAAATCAAAGATTTTGAAACCAGAGAATGTTATGGAAACAGGTATATGAAAGGTGTCGATAGGGCTGACCAACACTTGTCTTATTATTAGTCGACTTTTGTAGTGGAGTATTTGCTGAATTGTGCCATATGCAAGGCTTATAGGGCGAATATTATGTACAATAATTATAAAATTAAATATAAAAAAAATTAACTTGAAGTTGCAAAAAGCTTTCTAACGGATCAGCTGGTCAAAGAGGCAATGGATCCTGATGAATAAACTAATAAGTTTACTTTAATTCAAAAGCGCCATATGTCTATGGAAGATCCGCCAGGGCGTTTAACGATGGATTTAAAAGCCATAACATTATGAGAATAGCAAGTGGAGGGAAGAAACGACACGCGCAAGGACAACATAGGGTTTGCTCACGAAACAAGAAGAAAAATGTGACAATTTATGAATGTGTTATTTTGTAAAATACCGCTACACAGAGAGAGTGGTATCAAAATATCACACTTTAAAACACTTTTAGCGTAGAAAAAAAGTGTTATAGAGAATAATTTATATTGTTATGTTTACTTCATGTATATATTTTTTTTCCTCATTGATGTTATGTGTTACACGTTTTTGTCATGCATACGTAATTCGAGATAAACGATATCGTAAATGTTTTGATATAATGTATAACCTATTATTTGTCATGTATTACACAGAAAGAAAGAAATCAAAACCTTTGTTACTATAAAGGTTATGATCAGTTTTATAAATGCATACATACCACGCCAGCATACTAATTTTGGCCCACTGCTCGCCACTAACGCAGAGATCAGTGCGCCCGCTAATCGCCACTAACGCAGAGATCAGTGCGCCCGCTGTTTATGTGTTAGAATGAACGAATTCAAAACATGAAAGAATAAATCATAACTGAATAGATATTTATGAATTTCAATTCTGTAAGTATATATATATTTTCCCTAAAAATGAATACGATATGCAGTTGTGGTACACAACAAAACATCAGACTTACCCATTTTGAACCTCGTTTGCCCCTCGCGCTCACAGCATGCCAATGTGGCTACCAAGTCCTCCTCCTCTCTTGGATCCTGATTCCCAAACTCGATTTCGAACTGTACAAAATGACGACAGTCGATAACATAAAATTTAACTGTTGAGATATGAATGTAAACTCCTCGCCGAGAATTTAAGCTTCACTATTCAGCGAAGAATTGTAGAAAAAAGTACTGGTTTTTCAACCACATTTAAATATTTACCCTGAAACACGATTCTAACAGCAATACACAACAAAAATACAAAAAACAGTTTTCCATTGAAATACTCGTATTTCTTTGACAAAATTAAAATTTTCTTTTTCTCAACTTTTTAAACAGTTTACAAAAGGAAACATAATTTTGAAATCGAGTACAAGGAAAACTGGTGGTAAAATAGGATCAGGTAAACGGAGCCCCGGTTATCTCCCTAATATGCAGCCTGTTTTTAATTACGATAGATCAAAGGACGTGGCTGCATGAGCAATCTTAGAGAATCGGAAGATCAGAGGATATTTTATTGAGTATAACTAACAGACAATGGATAACTCACTAGCATTTATTCCTGTGCTTGGGATATAACATGCAAATAAAGATAAAATGCGTCCAGTTTTCGATTTTAGGAATTCGATAAGTACATGACGGAGCATGACAACTAAGTCTTGAAAATTAAGTCTCGGGAAATTATGTCTCAGAATATTAAGGGGTTTCTTTAAATAATAAATTTGATAAAAAATGAAAAACTCCAGTAAATTTCAGAAGCTGATCAGAGAATTTCTGCGATCGTTGAAGGCGTATTAGGAGAAGGCGGCATACGAACAATCGTTGAATACTTGCGTGGCCTTGCACAAAATTTTAAAATGGACAAACGATTTCCATTTGTTTGTAAATAATAAACTTTTTCCTCCTTAATTGTTTGAGACTTCATTTGTTTCTAAAATTTATTATTTAAAGAAACCATTTAATTTTCTGAGCCTTAATTGTCGTTCCCCCGTACATAGACGTTTATAGCTGCTCGGCCGATATTTTTTTAGATAAGTTGTGCAATTGACGTCGTAGGGGTTCTGTACCTTTTCATGCTGAACTTGTCAGAGGCATGCATGCCTCTCTAGGTTCACTAGGACATGTGGCGCTATCAATCATATATTATTATTATTAAGAAGTACCCCTTGGCAAGAATGTGGTTCGGATTATAATTTGCATCTATGGTCATGATCGAAATCGTCAGGTTGGTCTGAAACCCTAGCGCGAGAAATCAAGACCCTGTCAATTCTTACATAGACGATGTTTTGTAAATGAGGGCGCAATCTCCGTCGATGAGGTTGAGGGATTGTTGAAAAAAATTTGTCTATGGTGCATGACACGAGAAAGTATTTCGAGAGATAATGAGTTTCTGATATTAGTAATGAGAGTCTTCACGAAAGGCTGTCAGGTGAGTCGGAAGAGAATTAATCAAGGAAGATATGCGTGGGATACTGCGTCCATTAAATTAGCATTTACTATTTCTCCTCAATTTGTTTGTCCTAGAATTTTTTACTACGGAGTGTCTAAGAAAATTAATAAATATTTCATTTAAACCATGAGAAAAAATCTTAAAAACACATTTCAGATAAAAACATTTATGTAAATGATAGAGATAGACACCAAAGTTTATCTTTCCGGCAGGTAAAAGGTATGAGTCTCTCGACCAGCATGATATTTTTAGGGCCCTTGGAACAAGTGGCGAAAGGTTTGAGTCGCTTTTATGCTTTATATTTTAAAAAAAATAGAACTAAAGACTGTTCATAGACATTTATTCATAAAATATTTACTGATTGTCATCTTTTATCAGGAAATTTATATAAAGAAATGTTCGTATTTTGATCTTTCATTCTTTTGCTGGTTCGTGTAAGAACTGCTTATGAGGGGTACCTCCTTGAAGTCTCAAAATATTCGTAATATTTTTTTAATATTTAGACAAACTTCAAGTCATTTCAATCCTAATTTATTAGCAAAAACGAACCTTTTTTTTATTTTTTTCCTTAAAAATTATTTCCTCATTAATGATCGTGCAATGAGGTCGTATAAAAGGAACAAGGAAAAGAGGATTTATATCACTAAATTGTGCAAATGGAATATGACAGTAAGAATAACGGTACTAAAGTATCCCAAAAGGATATTCCCTTCGATGCCGTCAGAGGCAACTGCAGCGTATGTTCATTGCCTTTCTTATTCTTCATTATATAAAATAATACATTCCAGATGTTTGGAAGACCCTTGAAAATAGATTATATTTTTAAATTCTTAAAGAAAAAGACAATTCCTAACATGTTAGAAAACCCAGAAATACTTCACTACATAGATAGCCTGGAAATGATAGATGTAATGCTTGCCTTTTCTAAATATTCTCTTTATATTTTCTTATAGGAAAACAGAGTTACCTTCGAGTTCACAAATACGTTATACAGGAATTCGTATCTCATAGTCGTGGATTTCCTCAATACCCAAATAAGGTTCCTTAAGAGTCTCGGTTTTGTTCTAAAAGTTCATTGGAATGTCTTCATGGCTCTGCAACCAGATTACTTCAAGTCAATTAAGGAAGAGTATATTTTCTCAAACTGGCTTGAACTCACTGAAAATTTTGTTAATTTCTGGAAGTCGTCCTTCCATACCCTCTACGAACATGCTTATGTACCATTCACATTCGCTGATATAACTGAATCTTTAAAGGAATTCAACAATGTTAGTTAAAGCCCTTGAATATTATTACCACCCATTAATCCTCTGTATTTAGATTGAAATTCACTTCGCTCCCTTCAGACGGTATTGTGCCAGTCTCTTCAGAACTCAAAAATATTTCGACTATCTCATCAGTAGTAATTCAGATTTCCAAAAATTTCAACAAGTGAGATTTACCAAATTTTATCAAATTTATGATTGTTCCATTTTCTAATTAGTGGACGACGACTGTCGACGAAAATTATCGGTTACAGTTTAGTGCGTTCATGATAACGCCCTTCCAGATGTTGACGCGGTACACGTTGTTCCTCAACCGACTTGGCGAGGAAACGGGAAACATTCGAGAGATCAATCCGATTATTTCATCCGTAATGCCTTCGCCTTCATTAAAAGTTGGTTTATCTGATTTTTGTAGATCTCGAACTTGGAAAGATTCATTCATTCGATCAATGAAGCGCAAGCCCAAAACAAAAACGAAAAGATGTACTTGTTGAGGAAGATAATAGAGGGAAAGTTGGTCTTCGAGGAATCCAATAATTTGTACGGCAATATTTTTAAACATACGAATTTCAATTTGACGATGTTGATGGTAATTATATTTATTCTTGGAATAACCTTCTCTTAAGCATTATGTAGATCAATGAAGACACGAGAGTCCTCCTTCATCATATGAATGCCATAAAACATGAACATTCTATAAGGGTAAGTTAATAATGAGTATGAGGGTCCTTATTAACATCTTTAAAGGATAAGGGAATAAAACTTCTTCTGTTCTCGGACATGCTATTGATCGCAAGACTAAAGAAAAAGTCTGAAAAGAAAAAATTCCACATTTACAAAAAAATCTTTATGCTTGATGATCTCAGTTTGGAAGAATGTTCCGAAGGTTTGATTTTATTTTCTTCCTTCCAACGATATTAACCCATTCACTCGAACAGAAAAAAGTCTCATGATTAACACCGCGGAAACGAAACATCTGAAATTGGTCTTTGAAAAGGAACGTCACTGCTCCTCTTTTGCGGAAATCCTCAACAAGACAAAAGTAAGTTCGATGAGCATTGGAATGAAGTTATTTATTTATATTTCTCCAGACAAATTATGAAAATCTTTTGGAAAAGATTAGAAGCACAGTCAACGTAAATATTACATTTTTTACTAAATATAACGATAAATGTGTTAATTAATTACAGGAGGATCACGAAGAACAGTTAAAGAAACACTTGGTAGCGAAAGAACTCGACGAAAAATTACAAGAATGGTTAATGTTTCCTATGAATGGTTGCATAGAAAGTACCATTAATGATTGCATTTTTACGTCTACGGTTTGATAGCCAAAGCTCTGTCATAATTTCTTGGACGTCTTTCAATCTGTCAGACATCTTTAGAAGCTTATGACTCCTCCAAAGTTCACCAGTCTTATGCAGAACATCAGCGCTCCCATCATTATTACCTTCAGATAATTAAACCAACTATAATCTTTTTTTATATATAAAATAAAATTGATACTAAATGTATAAAAAGATTATTCGGATTTATAATTTTTATAATCATTTTCGACTAATTATTTAATCATCATTGGCAGAAAGAATTGCTTAATAAATCCTTTATCAAACAACCCTTTTACCCTTGTTAAAATATTTCTCAATTTTCTTTTAATTAAATACTTACATTTTTTTCCAAACATAAACCAGTTTGCCTATTAATCCTTACAGTCACTATTTTGACAGATGTACCATATAAACAGAGCTATGGCTTTTAGCATTGTTAACCAATTAATGCTCGGATTATTTTTACAAAAATAGTAATAAGTTAAAAAATAAAGTCAATTAAATAATATTTAATAATGCCTTTAAAATAAAACAACCCAACATTAAAAAAGACAAGTCGACAATATACCTTTATGGATCGTATACATGTAAACAAGTCGAAACTCGGGAGCAACGTTCGTCTTAAGGCTATTCGATAAGTACAAAGCACGCGAGTGCAACTCATTTAAAAGCATTAAGTGTGAAATACGTTCACCTCAATAGCGATAGGTATAGTTAAAAAATTGTCTACCTCTTCAGTGATATATAGGGTATTTGGAGTGAAGGAAAACGTTTTTTTCACATTTTTCATTTTTTTTTCTTCGGAAATACGTCACAAAGCGGTGTATTTTAGTAGTCCATTTCGTAAACACAAAGTAGATTAGTTATTAGTCCTTCCAAAATAAATTTAATAACGAAATGTAATAGTTTTCATATATGAAAGTCAGTGTCCTATTTGTAGGAAGGTAGGTAATAATGGGATAATTGTATAATTTCTTATATATTTTGAAATTCAGCCACAGTAGCAAAGAATAATATAGTTTGGGTGCAGTATTACGTAGCAGTGGTAAAATATAAGTTACATACCACCTAGGTATAGACAAAAATGCATATTTTCAACGTCTAAAATAATTTTTTCTCTTTAGTTTTATCCAGATTTTATTGCTAGTATTGAAATATTTAATAATTGAAATACAATATTATATAATATATTATGCCGAGATGCAAAATAGCTGGATCAGAAATAAATTGAGATACAGGCTAATGAAAGAGGTAGATAAGTTATCTTCCTGCCTCCAGATGAAGTGGATAGCTTGACGGATGAAGACAATGTATATGATGATGATGATGGTATAATAATGGCTGCCAAAGTAAGAGAAATTCCTGTTTCTTTTGAGATTGAATTCGAAAACCAAAGTGATGGCGAGTTAAATGAAGTACTACTGTGGAAAACAAATTAAAAGTGAAGTTGGAAGATTATTCCAATTGCTTGACATCCAAGCAAAGCAAAATAGCCTTAAGGACCATGTACAACTCTGTAAAATGTTTTGGTGATTCAAATTTTGAAATATTTGTTGAAGAATCAAATCGTTATGCTGGACAGAAAAATCTCTATTACTCAAATGGAACACTCGAAGACATGAAATATTTTTCCGATTTTTAATTTTGACAGATATAGTCATTCATTTAGAGCAGGAGTGTTCAACCAAAATCGTTTGGTGGACAAAAAACACAATTACGAAGCTGAAGTTGGTCGCACATAAAAAAATAAAACAAGAAATTAATCAAAATATTTTATTATCGAACAATTAATGTGACACTTGTTTTTGTAAATCACTTGACATTTTTTATATCAACTGATAATTAATTCGACGCACATTTAGAATGGCATATCTAGACTCTATAGCAGTGTCGGGCAACCGGGGAGCCGCCAAATATTCTGGGGGCGCCGTGAACATTTTTGTAAAATATTTAAAATCGTTAGTCTTTTTGGTCGAACTTTTGGTCGAATTAAAAGAAAATGTTTTAAAAAATATTTTATATGTGAAGAGGTCGTCAGATTGTTATTGTTAAGATTTGTACTTGTAACAATCCGTGGTTGTTAATTAATACTATGTTTTTTTACTTATCATATATTTATTTATTTTGAAATCTACATATAAAAGTATTTATTCTTCCTATGTTTTATTTTTTTTGCACCTTTTTATCTCAATGGAAGACGATTCACTACGCTCTTTCCAAAGATATTTATTTTTATTAGAGCATATCAAATCTATTTATTTAAATAAACGAAAGTCCAATCGCGAGATACAAGAAATAGCAATTAAAATAAAAATCAATCGTGATTAAATCGGTATCGATTGTGCAGTTTTTGTTGCTGCTACAGTGGCTTGCAGTTAACTATTGTTAATCAGCAGTTAACTATAATTCTTGCCAGTTTATTTATGATTAAACTTGATTTTGCTTATCATATTTTTCTGGATTTTTACAAAAATTATTATAAAAATGAAAATTAAGATTTTCATTATACATATATAAAAATATTTACGAAAACGTTTCTTAATCTATTCAATCACCGTTAATATCTTTCTTCAAGAGACAAGGCTTGAAAAATTTCTTGACATGACGGTAATAATTCATTATGTCTCTGTGTTCTTCTTTTACTGCTACAACTTCAATTTTTTCTTTCAAAGCAGCTTGTCTTTCATGTGATGTCCCGGGCAAACTACTTGATAACTCACTGAAAAAGGCCTGATACTTGACATGGTCAACACTGCCACTGTATAATTTGAAAAGCAATGGACCATGCTTTCCGATTGCCATTATCAGCGACATATTTTTGCTCCTGTTTGTTGGAATGACTGTATAGGCCGGTACTCCTCTCTTCGATCGTCCGAATTTCCGAGTCGTTCATAAATTAAAGCCGATTTCGTCAATGAAGATGCATTGACTCATTTGTCAACATCCATCGAGAAATCGGCTGACATATTCAAATTGCAGCTCCTTGACTCGGTCAGAATTCTTTTCTTGAATTTTGATTTTCTTTAATGTAATCAATTTTCCCGTGAGGAATCTTGAAATTTTCGATTCTGATACATTGATTTCTTTGATGTCCTGCATGTATCTCTTCATTTCTGCCAATGTTGACTGAGGATTTTCTTCAACATAATCCATGATAAATTGACCTATTTCGTCGTTAATTATCGGCTTCCTGTGCCTTCCATGCCTTCCTACTGAGATTAGGTCAATTTTATCATATTTATATATATTATTTTTGGCTGCAGATTGGGAAATGTCCAATTGTCTTGCCAAATTGAGGAAATCCTCTGATCGATTATAGGCTCTAATTAGCCTTTCTTTGTCAATCTTTAATATCCTGCAATGAAATCATTAATTATATTTAAAATTTTCTTAAAATCACGTTTTTCGAGTCTTTTTTTCGCGACAAGGTTCCGTAACAATTAGAAATTTAGCGCACAATTTAAAAATTGCTATTCAGCTAAGATTTTATCTCAAACTATCGCTATCAATACCTATCCAATTTCCGTCTAAATTTTTCCGTCATCAAGATAAAATTGTTCACTGATTAACCTCTAATATCATTTCGAATTCGATTCTCAATCACAATTTGGTATTTAGTATTGTTGGTTATTTACGTCTTAATTGTGGTTATTTTTCACCGGTCATTCCGAAATATATATATCAATTTTCAGGCCATTAGTATACATTTCCCATCCACCGACATTTATTTTGACTCTCATTACATTACAATCTCAGATTGGTTCATTATCTTTATTGAAAGTTAACTGTTGTTTCCTTTTATGTCTATTTTCGTTATTTGATGCGTTAATTAAAATAAATAAAATTAATAAAAATAAAATAAATAAATATTAAAATAAAGTATTATAAAACTATTTATTTTTTAATTATAGAATAAAGATAATTCTGATAGAAGAATCATTGTTCAATTAGAATTATCTTTACTATAGTATGGCTGCTCCACTTTACAACGTAGCGGAATTGTCAACTGGTTTTGAATAAAAACGATAAAATTTCTTTCTGTTGATGCACGAGTACGGTTAGAAAAGATGAAAAATACAAATGATATATTTCGGAGTCTTCGTCAAAGTATTGCTGTAGCAATATTAGTCGTAATTTTGCATCGTTGTAAAACACACAGTAGGTTTCGCACACAGTAAAATTTGTTGGTTAAAAACAGTGAAAAATAATTTGTTGTGGCGCAAGAATCCTGTGCTTATATTTTATTTTTAGCGAGATTCTCACTCATTTTTTACTCAAGGTAATTTTAATAAAACATTATTAAGAAACGCTCTTATATTATTATCGTGTTATTATTTGATTGATAATAATTCATTGATAGTAAAAATTCATAATGAATAATAATGAATAAATAATGAACGGTAATTAATTATTGTATTATAATTGTATAATATTTGTATTTTATTATTCATTTTAACAAACGTATTTTTTTACATTGAAATTATAAATAAAAGTAAAATAATAACAAATGATACCTACGATTTTTTACATTTTTTTACAAATTTTTCAATCATAAAATACAAAAAATAGTTTTGACTAAAAAGGAAACCTAATTACATCGAACCGTCAAAAACTTAATTATAAAACACACAACAATTATGTATTCTAAATTCTCTCGGAACTAAAATATTTTTTAATAGTATTTATTTTTGTATTGTAATTACCAACAAGTAAATTTATAGTGAGTCCCACAGGTGCGCCGCGAAAAAAAAGTTTTAAGTTTAGGGAGCCGAAGGAACCTGGCATTCTACTGGATCCTCTCATTACTTTTGTTAAATCTTTTCGATGTTATTCTACGTTCCGTTCTTAATACTGGTTGTCTATCATATGTGTCATTCAATCGAGCTGTATTTCTTCTATGTTCAGGATTCTCATATCTTCTAACTTGGAATTTGTCTTTCTTTGTCATTTCTGCATACGATGTTTTGACGGCTAAAACATCATTTATTTCTTCTTTTGATATGTTGTTCTCATATATCTTAGCTTCCGCTCTCATTTCGTCCTACGATATGTTAGGTTTGAAAACAAATGAATCCTTCAGAACTTGTGATTTTATCCGCTTTTTCAAAAGTTCATTCAAAGTTTCTTCATCGCTGTGTTTCCTAAAATTTTCAATTTGTTTCCGCACCCTTAATTCGAATGTTAAGAATCTTTCATTCTCACCTTGACAAATTTGGCTTAGTTTGTCAAATTCTTCCAACAGTGGTACTTTCTTTATAAATGTTTTCTTGAACGAATTCTTGGATTCCACATCTGACATTGGTTTCTTAACTTCTTCTGTTGCATTCCCCAAAGAACTTTTGCTTCGTATATCAATAACTAGTTACACATTTCCGAGAATGTTAACTCAAAACATTCTGAGCATTGGCATATGTCTCAATACCATACTTGATCTTCTTCAGAATCAACTCCATTGTACTCCTTCATTTTCTTCTCGAGGGTTTCCTTAAAGATTGATGGCAGTTCTAGATTAGGAAGCCTAAAAAAATTTTATTGGAACACCAGTGTGATCGCCAGTTAAATTTCTAGGTTTCACTTCAGAATTCATAATATCTATTAACAACATCAATATGAATTTTACAACATTTATATATATCACAAGCGCATTCACTATTAAATATTTTTCTTGGTCAATATATTTCTGAATTCATACTAATTATTTTCAATAAATGAAAATCTGTTAATAAAAATTATTAATTATAAAGAATATAATTGATTAAAATTAAATCTAGACATTTTTAAAAAGTACATATTAAATTAATATATTAAAATTTTAAATTACATTAAAAAATAAATAATACCTTCAAAAATAATTTTAAATCTTTTTACTTTAAAATTAAATTAAATTACAGTGAGCCCCGCTTTATGTGATCAAATTGGGTCGCCTCCATTTAATTACATAAACCGGCTGATAATATTAAGCGGAAAAACGGAAAAATATTGTTGTGAACATTGAACAACTAAGTGACAATGATGAATTCCATTTATAGAACTGTATTATAGTATAGTATAGTCCTCATCTACACATTGCAGTACTGTATTAAAGTTGAGGAACAGTAAAAAAAGCATCCAGCGTTGTTTGAGTGAGTGAAGTTTGTAATGGTCGCCCAATTGACTCTTCTAATTTATAAAATATTGAATAGTCATTCACGGAGCCACCACGAACCTCAAGCGTTGTTCTCAAAATTTGTAATGCGTCATTCACTTCTTTTGAT
>MQRK01158511.1:0-11814 GCA_001938485.1 Girardia tigrina | reverse complement strand
AAACAAACGGACTTAAGATTTGAAATCAGTACATGAAACTTACTCATAAGAAATATATAACTCGTTTCAGTGTCTTTTCCATATGTCAAGTAATATTATTTATCCCTTCTTTAAATAACTTTATTATTCGACCCGTTTTATTCTGCATCTTCACGCATCGATAATATTTTTTATGAATAATTTCATAAGGTCCCTCATATCGATCCGAACTTTTCTGTTGATTTTCTATTTTCATTAATACCCAGTCTCCAAGCCGAAAGTTTTGTTTTGTACTAGATGTTATTGGTTTTCGCATCTCTAAATTTTTTATTTCATTCATGATCTTCTTATTATCCATCTCGTAATATAGGAAGTCATCAATAGACAACCGTTTTCCCAAAATTACTTTATCGGACTAAATCCAATCGTGCTTTGTCTTGACGCGTCCATGGTGAACTCTATCTCTGATAATAATTCTATCTCATATTTACTTCCACTTTCTTTCAGTCGCATTTAATATATCTTAGACTGTTCGGAATTGTTTCTCTATAATTCCATTCAAACTATGATAGTATGGACTAAAAATGTTATCGTCATCAACCAAAATTTAGAGAAATATCCATATAATTGAGATTTGAATACTTCGCCATGGTCCACATGAATGCACACGGGTGCCACGAACCGAAGCATTCACTTGTATCCCACTACCTGTATTTTTATCTCCTCTTGATTATTTACTGCTGTAAGGCTGACATATCTATTGAACCTATTTATTAAAATCTAGATAGTACAATATTAGCACCGATGTTCTTTAATTTATGTAATACTGTAGTGATTTTTCTATCAATGCATTTCAAGCTTCCACTCATTTCTTCTAATACTTCAGACAATTTCGAATAATTTCGTAAAAATTTTCTATAATAATTACCTAGTCGCAGGAAACTCCATAATCTCTATACATTTTGGCTGTTCGAATTCCATTATCGATTTTATTTTTCCTGGTTCAGTCTTGATTCCTTTTGTTCACTATACGACCCAAAAAGTGCAACTGTTCCTGAAAGAAATTCCTTTTTTCAGGATTTATTCTCAGTCTCATCGCCTCTATACATGTAAATAATTATTCCAACCTATCCAAGTGTTATGTTTCGACTTTTGAGAATATCAAAATGTCGTCCAGATAGACTATGACTTCCTTTTACATCATTTCTTACAAAACGACCGTCATCAATTTCTGAAACGCCGTTGGGACTGCTGAACTGCAGTACGTTTTAATAGAGAATACTGTCTTTTCCTTTGAAGACTCTTATAATTCCATCTGGTAGCAGGCAATCCTCAAATCAATGGAACTGATTCATTTTATGTTCAGCCAGTACAGTTGCCCTTTCAACTTATTCTTGTAATATTACAAAGAACTCTTCCTTCTCTTCACTCGTATACCCCTATTAATGACCTAAGGGGTATATGACAGAGGAATACTCTTTCACTGACAGCTTCAAATTACATGTCCTTTGATTCTCTCGATCGTTCCATCATGGCAACACCTCTTTCCTGTGTCCCACTTGTACAGCTATTATGATGGATTCTTTATTCTTCAATAGAGGTAATGTTGGTCCAAATCTAGTGCGTCACGGTTAGGATGCACATATCCAATTTCAGTTTCTCAAAAAAACTTATGACGTCTAGTATTTTTTCATCGGTCAAACCTCTCACATTCCAGGTTCCAATCCTCAGTCCAATTGCAAGTAGAATCCTTAATGAGGGATTCCCCTCTCGGGTTCTTAATGACTTCGGATCCTTCCAGATCCCTTGTTTGAGTTTTAAAAGCTGTGTTCTAGCGAAAGACAGAGTTGTTAGYACCGTCGATCCGTCTACTTTAGCCTAGATAAAGGGGACCTTCCCTATCTATTTCTAGAAAGAACAAGAAACCCTTTCTCGTTTCCCAGGATACACCATGGGGAGGCGAGCGACATTGTATACAATTTAAAATACTCTCCAATGAGTCCAACATCTCGTCAGTGTTAGACAAAGGGTAAGGGGATCACTGTCACTTGATTCGGCAATCTAGAATCGATGTATTTCAATGTGACGAGCATTTCTCTATTATCCCATGTATTTCCAGATCGTATGGTTCTAATTGGATTGTTTATCTTCGTGGTTGTTGTTTTACCAGAGTCGTTTTCCTTATATTGAATCTTTCAGCTGTAAAAATATTTTAAAACGTGTTGATACTTATAACTTATCACCTTCCTTGAAATTTAATTTTTCTTTGACATTTAGAAACCAAATTGTATTGTCATATTTCAATTTATTTATATAGAGATTTGAGTTTCAAATATCTCTATGTATTTTGGTCATATCATACTAATCCTCTATTATTATCTCTCCATTATCTATCTCTCTCTATTCTAAAATAATCGCTCCTATCAATGTGACATCAAAAATAATTGCTGGGAATACTGCTTTTGCAACATAAAATAATTATTTAACCCTCTTTTTTCTCTATATCATTATAACAAGTCCCCACTATCATTTGAACATATTATAGATGATGTGGTCTTCCTATCAATTTGAATTTGTAACTTTAGTGCAATTTCAAAGGGGCCAAATGTCTAATAAAAAGTTCCTATCCATTCTAACCATCCTAGCCTTGGGTCTACCGTTATATTCAATAGTCTAATTTTCCGTCTGAATAAATCTCGCATTTAATTATCTTTCCCTCTTAAACTGGGTTATCAAAAAAGTTCTGTTGTTGGTATACTCTTATTATAATTATTAAAACCAAATACATTATAATTACTATAATAATACATTATCACATGCATTACTATAATAAAATTAAAATCATGAATATTACAAATCCCTGGATCCAGAACATTCTTACTTTTTGACTTTATAGGGCCTCTGCTTTTCCAAATATGCTTTCGTCACATTCGTCTGTTTCCTCTTGGTCGATTCCTGCTATTGTCGATTTATACCGATTTGATTAGCATTCTTCTGCTAGCCTTCTTATTTGAAGCATTGATACGATAATTGTCCTTGTTTTGCAATTCGCGCAGTTTAGATAAAGACAATCTCTCCGGGTATGCCCTCTGGCTCGGGATCCGTAACATCCTTTGACTTTTCCCGGGTATTTCAATCTCATGTATCCGGATTTTATACAATAAAAACATTCAATTACTTTATTCGCCGTGTTTCGAAATTTCGATTTATTAAAAAATACAATATTAAAAGATTGAATTGTCGAAAACTATTTGCCTGACGATTTTGTGGTGCATTTATTTTTTGGGGCATTAATCGAAGTTGATAATCAAATTGAATTGAAAATTTTATTTTTGTTGGGCGAAATCTTTGTTGATTTGAGAATCTAGAGTTTTTTGGTTATTTTGTAATTTTGAAAATTGATTTTAGATAATTCAGTTTAACAAATTATGTGTAATACAGACCTTACAAATATTTTTTTGATATTTAAATTGGATGTAAATTTTTTGATGAACGAATTTTCAAAATATTGAAGTTATTTGTATGA
Source organism: Girardia tigrina (assembly GCA_001938485.1). Classification (NCBI taxonomy): domain Eukaryota; kingdom Metazoa; phylum Platyhelminthes; order Tricladida; family Dugesiidae; genus Girardia; species Girardia tigrina. The sequence goes on along the minus strand of MQRK01158511.1, from coordinate 8,309 downwards.
AATGATCATTGAGAATATTTGAAAGAGCACCTTTGTTGAGAAAAACTTTTTAAACCTATTAAAGACTTCTTCAGAACTATTAATTGATAAACTAAAATGAAATTAATGAACACGAAAATGGGCCCAGAAAAGACCACTTTTAACATCATTATTATGGTAGTTCTCTGTGGAAACTCAGGAGCTATCGTAACACGCCGTGTTCTGGTATCTCTGTTGGTTCCTTTCATCGTACATTTCCCTTCCTTTGTTAAATTTTGGTTGGAATTCACTTTTCAGAAGAAAAGTAGTTTTGTCTTGAAATTCGATTTCTCCTGCTACACATTCGCAAAATTCTTTTCTGTAGTAATAGAACTATCTCGTTAGAATATACGGAGGCCTTGATGTGCTCCATTTTCTCGATTATAGTTTTAATGAACTCCGGAACTTTCGCTTCTTGCATAAATATTTGCTCCCTGGTCGACACATACTCGACACATTGAGTGAAAAACTAAGACATTATTTTCTGTTTGTTCCATTTGTGTAACAGGACTGTTAACCAATATTTTTCAATTTTATTGAAGAAAAATGTCGTTGAGTCGGCTCCTTTTCTGTACGTCATCAACTCGTTGAGGTCTTGGAATAGTGGTGATGGCCATTTAAAAGACTTTCACAACAGATACTTGAAATCTGTAATTTTGCTATCTATTATTTCGTGCTTGAATAACATATCTCGGACAACAAACGCTTTAAAGATTGTCGCTTGATTCACCTCGTTGACATGTGAGACTTCAAATAAACTTTGACAGTCGTCTATAAACTCTTCAATATCTTTTAATCCATCATAGACTTTCGAAGCTAGATTTTCAATGACACTGGCCGTAGTCATCATGTAAAATGAGTCTATAAATGAAGAATGAACACAATTTATTAATCTGACTTAAAATTCATCCATTTTTCTTTTACTTGTGTAAATAAAATATCAATAGGTTTAATTTGAACATTCTGAATCCATTATTGTAATATTATTGTAATATATTTTGTATAATAAAGGTAAAATAAATAGCAGTCATATATCCTTACATTTATCTTATATAAATAATGCTAAGTCGAATATATTGGAAAAAGACAATGGATTCAATAATTGAATGATGCCATAACTGTACTACAAATACTGGTTTCGATTTTGAACATTTTCTGTAACTTAGAGTACCAAAAATTTTGTTTTAATAATAATAAATCTTTTTAATAAAAATGATTAAGCTGCATCTGACAATCCTGAATAATGTCAAGAATTTCTTACAGCAGTTATAATTAGAACATTGAATTTGTCTGTGAGCTGTTTCATTTTTTGTAAATATTCATGGTTCTTTCGATGAATTTACAGTAATTAATTTAATTAATTTTCTTTTATTTAATTTTTGTAAATTCATGAATATTTTCACATTTAAAAGGTATATAAAACAATAAATATAGCAAAACCAATAATAAATCAAAACAAATTTTACATAGCATAAATTTAATTTTTATATCAGTGATTTTTAATTTTTCGCATTTGTTTATCAAAAAGAAAAACAATAAAAATATTTGAAATTTATTAAAAATTAACATATATTTGAAAATTTTTTAATATTAGTGTTAACCTTAAATCTCAAAAAAAATTGTTAAAGTAAAGACTTTTCATTTCTTAAAATCTTGATTTAAATAAACAAACAAATAGCAATTAATATCCAATAAAATATTGAAAAAAATTAAAAAAACATTAAAAATCTTCTATTAAAACTTGTTACAAATTCATAATAAGATGTTTACAAGTGGTTTAATAATATGTACAATATTTGTTTTATTTAAACAAATATAATACAAAATATTTAATTACACTCCCCATGATCTCAAGATGAAATCACATAGTGTTGTGATCTATCTGTGTCTTGTCCCTCAAGCATCATTTAAGAATATTTAAAACATGATCTGCCTTAGCTTAAATATGGTTTAAATATTATTAGAGGGCGCCTGAGGGATAACATTTACACAAACAAACAGATAGATCAAAACATTAAGGTTACGTTGGATAAATTAAGTACAAAATTTTTGTAACACAAACACGGATTAAGAAACGATTAAAGGATGAAAACATTGAAGAAGACAAACAAATAATTAAAATACAATATTTTGAAGGATTTAAATCATTTAGGATGATTATTTCCAAGAATATAAATAGTGTCAAAGTAGTTTCAATGACATCCAATGTTCAAAGCTTCCTCTCAAATATATCAAAAATTATGTGGATTACAAGCTAATCTGTTTTATAAATTTCAAAGTCGCGGGTGTAAAATCTGGTGCAATGGAGAGACAAGTTTTCATCTCAAAACCCGGATTAGTGGACATTCACAATCGAGTCATTCAAGTAAGGTTATAAAATTAAGGTTTTTTAAAATTAAAAAATCTTTATTAAATAGTTATTTATTTTTTTCAAATATACAATTATTGCATATATGCAACTTTTCCTGGAGCATACATACGAATTGCAAGTAGGCAATACCTACTTTAAAGATTTGCCTATATGCAAGTTTTTTGCGGCACAAGCGACTTGCATATAGACAATATCTAATGTATATTAATGCATTTAAATTGATATGCTAGATTTGCTTGTACACTCAAAAGAGTCTTAGATTAATTTTATAAGAAACTTTAAATTTTATTTATTGTAAATATTACTCTCAATTTAAAAAATGATGAAGTTCTCATTATTGAATTTTTGAAATCATTTGCTCCCTCAGAGCATGATATTTAAATTTAAAAATTTTCATTATTAAACTGAAGATGGCGAGACTAGTTTTAAAAATATATTTTTTGAAAAATGGTAGTTTTTGCTTAACCAAACTTAAAAATGTGCAAAAACTTAAGTGTACATATTAAAAAAATCAATCCATTTTTCATATGGGTCTTAATAAATTTAAAACATCCCACTAGGGTCTTTGGGTTACAATGTTTACCAACCCCTTGTAAATATTTTTGTTTACAAAATTTATGGTATAAGTTCTGTATTAGTTTGAGTTTTTTTAAACTTGCAAACTTAATGAAAAATATAATTTCAATATTGTAATTAGTTGAATTCTTCGAATCTTATTTTCCTTACTTTCAAACTCTAAATGAAATAAAATCATTTTTAATCGTAACATTTATATTAAAAAAATAATATTATCATTACATACTAAACTGTAAATGCATTATAAAACAAAATTTTAAAAATTCATTCCCTTCGGCCATATCTCATTGGAATTTTTAATTAAAATATTATAATTACATATTATAATACAATATATGCATGGTTCCTTTATTTTGCATTTATGTAATCCTTAAGTGATCCTCTAGAACTATTGTTTTTCTAAATATTGTGTCGTAGATTAGTTACACAGTCACTGATGTATGATTTTATCTAAACGTTAACTTACAAATAAAAGCTACCTTAGGATTCAATTTTGAAAAAAAATATTTTTATTTTTATGTGTATTTAAAACACATAAAATATGTGTCAAATAATGCAATAGACATGAAAATTAGTAAAGCCTTAAGGCAAAATATATGACAATTTATCATGAATTCATAAAGAAACATTGTATTTAATAAAAGTGATTAATAAAAATGAATTGCTGGATCTTTTAAGTGTTTTTAGTCCTATTTGATTTTCAAATCTTTCGTGAGATTCGAAAAAGATATAAATAGTATTCAGTATGTTAAATGCACAATTAAAAGATGTAATTTTAGGATATTTTCAATAAAGATGGAAAATGTCATGTCATTATCAAAATTTAATTTCAATGGATTATGTTTTAGAATTTCATTAATAATCATAAAATCAAAAAAAATAGATCCTATGTGATCTGGTAAGACATTACCTTTTAATAGGAAACTTTAGAGTAACTGGAAATTATCATTTAGGATTTGTATTTCTTTGAATAATGTTTTTAAAAAAATGTTTAAAATCAAGTTTTATTAATTTTACCTATCATATTATTCCGTTTTATTATAATTTTATTTAATGCACCCAATTATGTTAATATAAATTCATTTTGTTAGATAACAATAACAAATTTTGAAGTATTATTTTGTTTTGATGATATTTTGTAGATTTAAGTGTAATAGTATTGAATGGTTGCATTTTAAAATAATATTATATGGAAGATAAAATGACTAGTAATCTTGTGATAAAAAAACAACCATCAAAGTTTTATGATATTATTTTTCAATTTCAAACTCAGACCACGGATTTTATAGGTAAACATGTTGAAAATCAACAATAAATGAAATAATATTTTTAAAGGAAATCTTCCAACTACATAGAGTGCAATTATTTCTTCAACCTTGTTAACACAAATAAGAACAGTTATTCGAATTTTTTATTTTTCTTTACTATAAACATTATTTTCTGAAATTAGCAAACAGAATAAATTACATTTCAAATAATTTTTAGTCAAAAATTTTTTAATTTTATTTTGTAAAAAATTTACTTGAAGGTGAAACTTAAACTTTAACAGCAATTTCATGATTTTTTTCCACCGATTTGATAACAGTAAATAAAATCAATTTTAAAGTAAAAATTCTGCTGTATTTTTTTGATTACGCTGATTACTTTTGTAAACAATTAAGTAAAAAAAAATTAAATTTACTATTTAAAAGAAAAATTTATTCGATTTAGAATTATTAAATTTAATAGATTTATTTACTTGAAACAGTTTGATCTCCACATTGTGCTACAGTATTATGTCTGTGACTTATACACGGCGACTGATTGTGTAAAATCGGAGAATTTAATATAGAGCTCAAATAACCAGGGTTGGTATTTTGATTATTTGGTAAAGAAATCGAAAGATTATTTCTCAAATTGTTTGGATTTTGTGGAACGACATTATAGCTGTGAGATGAAGCATATCTTTTACTTTTCTCTTCAGTTGCCCTAATTAGAATAGCGGAAGCATATGTTGATATTGCTTCATTATTAGAATGAACCATTTCATTAAGTTTATTGGTAATCACCAATTGGTTAATAATTAGTTCTAATCCTAAACGCTCAGCTGAAACTTCAACCAAAAGACCAGCTGCTACTCTTTGAATTGATTCTAAATGGTTAAACAAAAGGCTGGAAATTACATATACAGCTGGTTGAATACCAATTTGTTGTGGATAACTGATTAACCTTTGCCATATCTAGTTTAGTAAGTATAAACTTTACACTGACATATATGATATACCTTCATAGACGTTATTTGTGCTCGAATACCAGGATCTTTAGCAAGCATATGTAATGCTCCACAAGACACTTCAATGATTTCTTCTAACAATTTATCTTTCGGCGAAATAGAAGAACATGCATTCTACAGAAACAAATAAATATATAATTACAATTAACATCTAACTTTATTCAATAAATCAATTTGAGCTCGATTAATTAAAACGATCATTGGCCAACAAAAACCTCGTTCTCGTATAGGTACGAAATTGCATGAAAACATTGCAAGATTTCTTATAAGGCCGATAATTGCTTTTATGAGACTCCAATTTATTTTATAGTACGAAAGAAATAGATTAGGCATAATTGGTTGATGAGATTGCATATGAAAAAGATCCGGACCGAGTTGCATTTCTATAATCTTGATGAGAATATGTAATCCTTGACAATGTAATATTGCAGCTTGGGCAGCCTCAGCATCTTCATGGCGACTGGAAATATGTCTTAAAGTACATATACATGGCTCAAAAATGTCATCAGGAAAATAATTATTTTGGGTTAATTTGTTCGGAACATTAGTTGGATTTGTCAATGCTAAATTCCATTCGATAGTTCTTAAAATAGCTTCCACTCCACCAAGCTATGATAAAAAATAATTAAAAGATAAAATAATTAAAGAGTAATATTATTGAGCTTGTAAATATAATAGAACATCATTTATAATTATTAAACTCTATTAAAAAGTTGTTAAAGTATTGTTGTGAAATACCATAGGATTTATAACATTAATTACCTATTGTCAATTAAAATTTTTCAATGAATTGACAGAAAGTGATACTTCAACATGGATTTTAGTATAATAAGATTTAAAAGAATAACTCTTCTTTTTAACTATTAAATCCACGTGCTTTAATATTTAAAATCTGTGAATTCGATATTACCGATAACTTTCTCAATAATTCCCAAAATCTTATTATAATTTCAACTAATTAGTAATTACAAAAACTAAATATTGATTTCAAAATAATTATTTGATAAAAAATTGTGAAAATATATTTCAAAAGCGGTCTGAATATGTGAATATTTCACTAATCTTTTTCCATTTTTAAGTTCTATTATATTTAAATATAAAAATTATTAAAGAAAATTAATACTTTATAAAAAGTTATTTTATTATATTGATTGTTGCAAGTTAAATTCGATAAAATTCCAGCTGCACATGTAATAACATTTGTATCAATATGAGGAGCTTGTCTTTGAAATGAATTAGCAGCATTCACTAAAATTTGAACCAAAACTTTAAGTAAATTATCGAAATTTAGACGAGTAGCTGCATCTGATAAATTTCTAAGCGTCCATAAACAGTTGTGCAAAAGTCTCTGGCTAAAGTGTGGATATGATTCATTGTTTTCATTTGGTACAACTTGTGGATAGGATTCAATGTTTGTGTTTTTTTGTATTGTATGATACAAAATATTGGTCAATGCATCCATTCCTCCTTCCCGTATAATAACTGGCTTATTAGCTGAACAAACACTTAAAACTTTCAGAACTCTTGTTGCCGTCCATAAAAGTTTTTCATAATCATAACTTTTAATAATATGAATTAAATGCAAAGGACCACCATGTTTTAAAATCTCTAATTTACTCGGCTGATGATTGAAAGCCAAAATTTGTAAACAATCAGTACAAATCGTCAAAAACTTGATGTTATTTTTCTGCAAAAGAGCAACCATTTTAGGAATACAGCCACTAATTCTCACAGCTTCCTTGCCGCCTTCTTGATACAATAGTAAATTGTGTAAGGTGGTGATTGCATAAAATAACACAGATTCCATTGAAAATCCCAACAATTTAACCAAACACGGTATGACATTGGCTTCGAAAATAATCTATTTTGAACGAATAAATAAAGCATTAATAAAATAAAATATTACTTTTAGTCCGTTTTTCTTTTGAGACATATTATAAATAGCACCAGCTAAAAATCTAACTGCTTCTGCGTGTTCGGCTTTATTCATTGCTTCAATCATACATGATATCATTTCTTTTGAATTTATTATTGCATCAATTGCATCAGTTTTGCTCAACTGAAAAACCATCATTGTAGCCTCGTTTATAACTACAGCATCGTCTTCATCGCTAATCAGTTTGATAAGATCAGGTATGGCACTTTCAGCTTCAATTTTATCGATGTCTATTGCAAAATCTGGATTTCTATTGTTTTCTTCTTTACCATCGTAACAAGTCGACAAGTTGACGTCGGCCATACCTTCACCCCCGTGTCTAAGACATCCAGAACTTCCTGGGGTATCTGGAGTCAGCATGCAAATGTCATTCGACAATCCATCATTAACGTTATTGTTTGATGCATTATAATTCCATTCCTTTGAATTTTTATTTTGATCTTCTGATTCCATTTCATCGTAACCATGTTTACTACTGACACTGTGACTGTGACTTTCCAAAGCTGAATTGATTCCAGAATCAATTAAATATTGATTTTGCTGCCAAGATCGAGTAAACGTAGTTTTGTCAATAATAAAATCATCTGTTTGAGGAGAATTTACAATATTCATACTTTCGTTCATCATTTATGTCTCATTTAAGCAACGAAAAAAAAGAAAGAAACAGTATTAACTTTCAGTAAAAAGTCAACTGAATAATGTTTATTTTAGTTTTTGAAAAATTATTTCATTGAAATTAACGATAATTAAATAAAAAGAAAATTTGAAAAATAAATATTTAGAATAATCGAAAGAAGAAATATAAACAAATACAACAAATATAAACAACTTTACTTGGAAATATGGAACTTAGAAATTAATCGATAGATTTGTAAGATGAAATTGACTGAAATATAATTTTATGTGAAGAGAATCGATAATATCAAACATTTTTTTAAAAATATTTAAAACAGAATTTCGAAATTTTAGTCCGAGTTAGTTGAATTTTTGTGTTATTCAATTAAATTAAATGTGTTAAATTAATTTAAAATAAATTTACTTTTGAAATTATTTAGATTTTTTGAAATTTTATTTCACAATTAACTGTTAATAAAAATTGAAAACTTTATTTTAGTTTACATTAATAAATACGATGA
>MQRK01158510.1:0-10213 GCA_001938485.1 Girardia tigrina | reverse complement strand
CCCCTCTAATAAACTTTAAAATCGACAATAACCTATATGATATAAACTTGAAAACTAATAACGTTTAAAAAATATTCGAAAAAAGGAAAATCTTAAATTTGGTTTTAGAAAAATTATGGACTCCAAACAAATAATTTCAGTAGAATCAAAACTCCATCGAATTCAATTACAGCCATTGAAATAGATAGTTTTAAGAGTTCTTGTCAGAAAATAGCTGGTGTTTTTGTGTAAAGTCATCGTATTTATTAATGTAAACTAAAATAAAGTTTTCAATTTTTATTAACAGTTAATTGTGAAATAAAATTTCAAAAAATCTAAATAATTTCAAAAGTAAATTTATTTTAAATTAATTTAACACATTTAATTTAATTGAATAACACAAAAATTCAACTAACTCGGACTAAAATTTCGAAATTCTGTTTTAAATATTTTTAAAAAAATGTTTGATATTATCGATTCTCTTCACATAAAATTATATTTCAGTCAATTTCATCTTACAAATCTATCGATTAATTTCTAAGTTCCATATTTCCAAGTAAAGTTGTTTATATTTGTTGTATTTGTTTATATTTCTTCTTTCGATTATTCTAAATATTTATTTTTCAAATTTTCTTTTTATTTAATTATCGTTAATTTCAATGAAATAATTTTTCAAAAACTAAAATAAACATTATTCAGTTGACTTTTTACTGAAAGTTAATACTGTTTCTTTCTTTTTTTTCGTTGCTTAAATGAGACATAAATGATGAACGAAAGTATGAATATTGTAAATTCTCCTCAAACAGATGATTTTATTATTGACAAAACTACGTTTACTCGATCTTGGCAGCAAAATCAATATTTAATTGATTCTGGAATCAATTCAGCTTTGGAAAGTCACAGTCACAGTGTCAGTAGTAAACATGGTTACGATGAAATGGAATCAGAAGATCAAAATAAAAATTCAAAGGAATGGAATTATAATGCATCAAACAATAACGTTAATGATGGATTGTCGAATGACATTTGCATGCTGACTCCAGATACCCCAGGAAGTTCTGGATGTCTTAGACACGGGGGTGAAGGTATGGCCGACGTCAACTTGTCGACTTGTTACGATGGTAAAGAAGAAAACAATAGAAATCCAGATTTTGCAATAGACATCGATAAAATTGAAGCTGAAAGTGCCATACCTGATCTTATCAAACTGATTAGCGATGAAGACGATGCTGTAGTTATAAACGAGGCTACAATGATGGTTTTTCAGTTGAGCAAAACTGATGCAATTGATGCAATAATAAATTCAAAAGAAATGATATCATGTATGATTGAAGCAATGAATAAAGCCGAACACGCAGAAGCAGTTAGATTTTTAGCTGGTGCTATTTATAATATGTCTCAAAAGAAAAACGGACTAAAAGTAATATTTTATTTTATTAATGCTTTATTTATTCGTTCAAAATAGATTATTTTCGAAGCCAATGTCATACCGTGTTTGGTTAAATTGTTGGGATTTTCAATGGAATCTGTGTTATTTTATGCAATCACCACCTTACACAATTTACTATTGTATCAAGAAGGCGGCAAGGAAGCTGTGAGAATTAGTGGCTGTATTCCTAAAATGGTTGCTCTTTTGCAGAAAAATAACATCAAGTTTTTGACGATTTGTACTGATTGTTTACAAATTTTGGCTTTCAATCATCAGCCGAGTAAATTAGAGATTTTAAAACATGGTGGTCCTTTGCATTTAATTCATATTATTAAAAGTTATGATTATGAAAAACTTTTATGGACGGCAACAAGAGTTCTGAAAGTTTTAAGTGTTTGTTCAGCTAATAAGCCAGTTATTATACGGGAAGGAGGAATGGATGCATTGACCAATATTTTGTATCATACAATACAAAAAAACACAAACATTGAATCCTATCCACAAGTTGTACCAAATGAAAACAATGAATCATATCCACACTTTAGCCAGAGACTTTTGCACAACTGTTTATGGACGCTTAGAAATTTATCAGATGCAGCTACTCGTCTAAATTTCGATAATTTACTTAAAGTTTTGGTTCAAATTTTAGTGAATGCTGCTAATTCATTTCAAAGACAAGCTCCTCATATTGATACAAATGTTATTACATGTGCAGCTGGAATTTTATCGAATTTAACTTGCAACAATCAATATAATAAAATAACTTTTTATAAAGTATTAATTTTCTTTAATAATTTTTATATTTAAATATAATAGAACTTAAAAATGGAAAAAGATTAGTGAAATATTCACATATTCAGACCGCTTTTGAAATATATTTTCACAATTTTTTATCAAATAATTATTTTGAAATCAATATTTAGTTTTTGTAATTACTAATTAGTTGAAATTATAATAAGATTTTGGGAATTATTGAGAAAGTTATCGGTAATATCGAATTCACAGATTTTAAATATTAAAGCACGTGGATTTAATAGTTAAAAAGAAGAGTTATTCTTTTAAATCTTATTATACTAAAATCCATGTTGAAGTATCACTTTCTGTCAATTCATTGAAAAATTTTAATTGACAATAGGTAATTAATGTTATAAATCCTATGGTATTTCACAACAATACTTTAACAACTTTTTAATAGAGTTTAATAATTATAAATGATGTTCTATTATATTTACAAGCTCAATAATATTACTCTTTAATTATTTTATCTTTTAATTATTTTTTATCATAGCTTGGTGGAGTGGAAGCTATTTTAAGAACTATCGAATGGAATTTAGCATTGACAAATCCAACTAATGTTCCGAACAAATTAACCCAAAATAATTATTTTCCTGATGACATTTTTGAGCCATGTATATGTACTTTAAGACATATTTCCAGTCGCCATGAAGATGCTGAGGCTGCCCAAGCTGCAATATTACATTGTCAAGGATTACATATTCTCATCAAGATTATAGAAATGCAACTCGGTCCGGATCTTTTTCATATGCAATCTCATCAACCAATTATGCCTAATCTATTTCTTTCGTACTATAAAATAAATTGGAGTCTCATAAAAGCAATTATCGGCCTTATAAGAAATCTTGCAATGTTTTCATGCAATTTCGTACCTATACGAGAACGAGGTTTTTGTTGGCCAATGATCGTTTTAATTAATCGAGCTCAAATTGATTTATTGAATAAAGTTAGATGTTAATTGTAATTATATATTTATTTGTTTCTGTAGAATGCATGTTCTTCTATTTCGCCGAAAGATAAATTGTTAGAAGAAATCATTGAAGTGTCTTGTGGAGCATTACATATGCTTGCTAAAGATCCTGGTATTCGAGCACAAATAACGTCTATGAAGGTATATCATATATGTCAGTGTAAAGTTTATACTTACTAAACTAGATATGGCAAAGGTTAATCAGTTATCCACAACAAATTGGTATTCAACCAGCTGTATATGTAATTTCCAGCCTTTTGTTTAACCATTTAGAATCAATTCAAAGAGTAGCAGCTGGTCTTTTGGTTGAAGTTTCAGCTGAGCGTTTAGGATTAGAACTAATTATTAACCAATTGGTGATTACCAATAAACTTAATGAAATGGTTCATTCTAATAATGAAGCAATATCAACATATGCTTCCGCTATTCTAATTAGGGCAACTGAAGAGAAAAGTAAAAGATATGCTTCATCTCACAGCTATAATGTCGTTCCACAAAATCCAAACAATTTGAGAAATAATCTTTCGATTTCTTTACCAAATAATCAAAATACCAACCCTGGTTATTTGAGCTCTATATTAAATTCTCCGATTTTACACAATCAGTCGCCGTGTATAAGTCACAGACATAATACTGTAGCACAATGTGGAGATCAAACTGTTTCAAGTAAATAAATCTATTAAATTTAATAATTCTAAATCGAATAAATTTTTCTTTTAAATAGTAAATTTAATTTTTTTTTACTTAATTGTTTACAAAAGTAATCAGCGTAATCAAAAAAATACAGCAGAATTTTTACTTTAAAATTGATTTTATTTACTGTTATCAAATCGGTGGAAAAAAATCATGAAATTGCTGTTAAAGTTTAAGTTTCACCTTCAAGTAAATTTTTTACAAAATAAAATTAAAAAATTTTTGACTAAAAATTATTTGAAATGTAATTTATTCTGTTTGCTAATTTCAGAAAATAATGTTTATAGTAAAGAAAAATAAAAAATTCGAATAACTGTTCTTATTTGTGTTAACAAGGTTGAAGAAATAATTGCACTCTATGTAGTTGGAAGATTTCCTTTAAAAATATTATTTCATTTATTGTTGATTTTCAACATGTTTACCTATAAAATCCGTGGTCTGAGTTTGAAATTGAAAAATAATATCATAAAACTTTGATGGTTGTTTTTTTATCACAAGATTACTAGTCATTTTATCTTCCATATAATATTATTTTAAAATGCAACCATTCAATACTATTACACTTAAATCTACAAAATATCATCAAAACAAAATAATACTTCAAAATTTGTTATTGTTATCTAACAAAATGAATTTATATTAACATAATTGGGTGCATTAAATAAAATTATAATAAAACGGAATAATATGATAGGTAAAATTAATAAAACTTGATTTTAAACATTTTTTTAAAAACATTATTCAAAGAAATACAAATCCTAAATGATAATTTCCAGTTACTCTAAAGTTTCCTATTAAAAGGTAATGTCTTACCAGATCACATAGGATCTATTTTTTTTGATTTTATGATTATTAATGAAATTCTAAAACATAATCCATTGAAATTAAATTTTGATAATGACATGACATTTTCCATCTTTATTGAAAATATCCTAAAATTACATCTTTTAATTGTGCATTTAACATACTGAATACTATTTATATCTTTTTCGAATCTCACGAAAGATTTGAAAATCAAATAGGACTAAAAACACTTAAAAGATCCAGCAATTCATTTTTATTAATCACTTTTATTAAATACAATGTTTCTTTATGAATTCATGATAAATTGTCATATATTTTGCCTTAAGGCTTTACTAATTTTCATGTCTATTGCATTATTTGACACATATTTTATGTGTTTTAAATACACATAAAAATAAAAATATTTTTTTTCAAAATTGAATCCTAAGGTAGCTTTTATTTGTAAGTTAACGTTTAGATAAAATCATACATCAGTGACTGTGTAACTAATCTACGACACAATATTTAGAAAAACAATAGTTCTAGAGGATCACTTAAGGATTACATAAATGCAAAATAAAGGAACCATGCATATATTGTATTATAATATGTAATTATAATATTTTAATTAAAAATTCCAATGAGATATGGCCGAAGGGAATGAATTTTTAAAATTTTGTTTTATAATGCATTTACAGTTTAGTATGTAATGATAATATTATTTTTTTAATATAAATGTTACGATTAAAAATGATTTTATTTCATTTAGAGTTTGAAAGTAAGGAAAATAAGATTCGAAGAATTCAACTAATTACAATATTGAAATTATATTTTTCATTAAGTTTGCAAGTTTAAAAAAACTCAAACTAATACAGAACTTATACCATAAATTTTGTAAACAAAAATATTTACAAGGGGTTGGTAAACATTGTAACCCAAAGACCCTAGTGGGATGTTTTAAATTTATTAAGACCCATATGAAAAATGGATTGATTTTTTTAATATGTACACTTAAGTTTTTGCACATTTTTAAGTTTGGTTAAGCAAAAACTACCATTTTTCAAAAAATATATTTTTAAAACTAGTCTCGCCATCTTCAGTTTAATAATGAAAATTTTTAAATTTAAATATCATGCTCTGAGGGAGCAAATGATTTCAAAAATTCAATAATGAGAACTTCATCATTTTTTAAATTGAGAGTAATATTTACAATAAATAAAATTTAAAGTTTCTTATAAAATTAATCTAAGACTCTTTTGAGTGTACAAGCAAATCTAGCATATCAATTTAAATGCATTAATATACATTAGATATTGTCTATATGCAAGTCGCTTGTGCCGCAAAAAACTTGCATATAGGCAAATCTTTAAAGTAGGTATTGCCTACTTGCAATTCGTATGTATGCTCCAGGAAAAGTTGCATATATGCAATAATTGTATATTTGAAAAAAATAAATAACTATTTAATAAAGATTTTTTAATTTTAAAAAACCTTAATTTTATAACCTTACTTGAATGACTCGATTGTGAATGTCCACTAATCCGGGTTTTGAGATGAAAACTTGTCTCTCCATTGCACCAGATTTTACACCCGCGACTTTGAAATTTATAAAACAGATTAGCTTGTAATCCACATAATTTTTGATATATTTGAGAGGAAGCTTTGAACATTGGATGTCATTGAAACTACTTTGACACTATTTATATTCTTGGAAATAATCATCCTAAATGATTTAAATCCTTCAAAATATTGTATTTTAATTATTTGTTTGTCTTCTTCAATGTTTTCATCCTTTAATCGTTTCTTAATCCGTGTTTGTGTTACAAAAATTTTGTACTTAATTTATCCAACGTAACCTTAATGTTTTGATCTATCTGTTTGTTTGTGTAAATGTTATCCCTCAGGCGCCCTCTAATAATATTTAAACCATATTTAAGCTAAGGCAGATCATGTTTTAAATATTCTTAAATGATGCTTGAGGGACAAGACACAGATAGATCACAACACTATGTGATTTCATCTTGAGATCATGGGGAGTGTAATTAAATATTTTGTATTATATTTGTTTAAATAAAACAAATATTGTACATATTATTAAACCACTTGTAAACATCTTATTATGAATTTGTAACAAGTTTTAATAGAAGATTTTTAATGTTTTTTTAATTTTTTTCAATATTTTATTGGATATTAATTGCTATTTGTTTGTTTATTTAAATCAAGATTTTAAGAAATGAAAAGTCTTTACTTTAACAATTTTTTTTGAGATTTAAGGTTAACACTAATATTAAAAAATTTTCAAATATATGTTAATTTTTAATAAATTTCAAATATTTTTATTGTTTTTCTTTTTGATAAACAAATGCGAAAAATTAAAAATCACTGATATAAAAATTAAATTTATGCTATGTAAAATTTGTTTTGATTTATTATTGGTTTTGCTATATTTATTGTTTTATATACCTTTTAAATGTGAAAATATTCATGAATTTACAAAAATTAAATAAAAGAAAATTAATTAAATTAATTACTGTAAATTCATCGAAAGAACCATGAATATTTACAAAAAATGAAACAGCTCACAGACAAATTCAATGTTCTAATTATAACTGCTGTAAGAAATTCTTGACATTATTCAGGATTGTCAGATGCAGCTTAATCATTTTTATTAAAAAGATTTATTATTATTAAAACAAAATTTTTGGTACTCTAAGTTACAGAAAATGTTCAAAATCGAAACCAGTATTTGTAGTACAGTTATGGCATCATTCAATTATTGAATCCATTGTCTTTTTCCAATATATTCGACTTAGCATTATTTATATAAGATAAATGTAAGGATATATGACTGCTATTTATTTTACCTTTATTATACAAAATATATTACAATAATATTACAATAATGGATTCAGAATGTTCAAATTAAACCTATTGATATTTTATTTACACAAGTAAAAGAAAAATGGATGAATTTTAAGTCAGATTAATAAATTGTGTTCATTCTTCATTTATAGACTCATTTTACATGATGACTACGGCCAGTGTCATTGAAAATCTAGCTTCGAAAGTCTATGATGGATTAAAAGATATTGAAGAGTTTATAGACGACTGTCAAAGTTTATTTGAAGTCTCACATGTCAACGAGGTGAATCAAGCGACAATCTTTAAAGCGTTTGTTGTCCGAGATATGTTATTCAAGCACGAAATAATAGATAGCAAAATTACAGATTTCAAGTATCTGTTGTGAAAGTCTTTTAAATGGCCATCACCACTATTCCAAGACCTCAACGAGTTGATGACGTACAGAAAAGGAGCCGACTCAACGACATTTTTCTTCAATAAAATTGAAAAATATTGGTTAACAGTCCTGTTACACAAATGGAACAAACAGAAAATAATGTCTTAGTTTTTCACTCAATGTGTCGAGTATGTGTCGACCAGGGAGCAAATATTTATGCAAGAAGCGAAAGTTCCGGAGTTCATTAAAACTATAATCGAGAAAATGGAGCACATCAAGGCCTCCGTATATTCTAACGAGATAGTTCTATTACTACAGAAAAGAATTTTGCGAATGTGTAGCAGGAGAAATCGAATTTCAAGACAAAACTACTTTTCTTCTGAAAAGTGAATTCCAACCAAAATTTAACAAAGGAAGGGAAATGTACGATGAAAGGAACCAACAGAGATACCAGAACACGGCGTGTTACGATAGCTCCTGAGTTTCCACAGAGAACTACCATAATAATGATGTTAAAAGTGGTCTTTTCTGGGCCCATTTTCGTGTTCATTAATTTCATTTTAGTTTATCAATTAATAGTTCTGAAGAAGTCTTTAATAGGTTTAAAAAGTTTTTCTCAACAAAGGTGCTCTTTCAAATATTCTCAATGATCATTTCATACAAATAACTTCAATATTTTGAAAATTCGTTCATCAAAAAATTTACATCCAATTTAAATATCAAAAAAATATTTGTAAGGTCTGTATTACACATAATTTGTTAAACTGAATTATCTAAAATCAATTTTCAAAATTACAAAATAACCAAAAAACTCTAGATTCTCAAATCAACAAAGATTTCGCCCAACAAAAATAAAATTTTCAATTCAATTTGATTATCAACTTCGATTAATGCCCCAAAAAATAAATGCACCACAAAATCGTCAGGCAAATAGTTTTCGACAATTCAATCTTTTAATATTGTATTTTTTAATAAATCGAAATTTCGAAACACGGCGAATAAAGTAATTGAATGTTTTTATTGTATAAAATCCGGATACATGAGATTGAAATACCCGGGAAAAGTCAAAGGATGTTACGGATCCCGAGCCAGAGGGCATACCCGGAGAGATTGTCTTTATCTAAACTGCGCGAATTGCAAAACAAGGACAATTATCGTATCAATGCTTCAAATAAGAAGGCTAGCAGAAGAATGCTAATCAAATCGGTATAAATCGACAATAGCAGGAATCGACCAAGAGGAAACAGACGAATGTGACGAAAGCATATTTGGAAAAGCAGAGGCCCTATAAAGTCAAAAAGTAAGAATGTTCTGGATCCAGGGATTTGTAATATTCATGATTTTAATTTTATTATAGTAATGCATGTGATAATGTATTATTATAGTAATTATAATGTATTTGGTTTTAATAATTATAATAAGAGTATACCAACAACAGAACTTTTTTGATAACCCAGTTTAAGAGGGAAAGATAATTAAATGCGAGATTTATTCAGACGGAAAATTAGACTATTGAATATAACGGTAGACCCAAGGCTAGGATGGTTAGAATGGATAGGAACTTTTTATTAGACATTTGGCCCCTTTGAAATTGCACTAAAGTTACAAATTCAAATTGATAGGAAGACCACATCATCTATAATATGTTCAAATGATAGTGGGGACTTGTTATAATGATATAGAGAAAAAAGAGGGTTAAATAATTATTTTATGTTGCAAAAGCAGTATTCCCAGCAATTATTTTTGATGTCACATTGATAGGAGCGATTATTTTAGAATAGAGAGAGATAGATAATGGAGAGATAATAATAGAGGATTAGTATGATATGACCAAAATACATAGAGATATTTGAAACTCAAATCTCTATATAAATAAATTGAAATATGACAATACAATTTGGTTTCTAAATGTCAAAGAAAAATTAAATTTCAAGGAAGGTGATAAGTTATAAGTATCAACACGTTTTAAAATATTTTTACAGCTGAAAGATTCAATATAAGGAAAACGACTCTGGTAAAACAACAACCACGAAGATAAACAATCCAATTAGAACCATACGATCTGGAAATACATGGGATAATAGAGAAATGCTCGTCACATTGAAATACATCGATTCTAGATTGCCGAATCAAGTGACAGTGATCCCCTTACCCTTTGTCTAACACTGACGAGATGTTGGACTCATTGGAGAGTATTTTAAATTGTATACAATGTCGCTCGCCTCCCCATGGTGTATCCTGGGAAACGAGAAAGGGTTTCTTGTTCTTTCTAGAAATAGATAGGGAAGGTCCCCTTTATCTAGGCTAAAGTAGACGGATCGACGGT
>MQRK01158488.1:0-19869 GCA_001938485.1 Girardia tigrina | reverse complement strand
CCCATCAATTAACATTCAGAATGGGCAAAGTAAGGTTATTTCAATAATTAAAATTTTTAATTAAAATATTTTTGCCATTATTACCCAATAATACTTTAATAAATAATAATATAAAATCCATAATATACCTTTTAAAGTAAATGTATATATTAAAATTGTATTATTCAAACAATTCAATATTCATATACTAAACATCCGAAAATTGCTGATGATGATGTATGTAAACATCGAAACATGTCCAATATATATATATATATAGTTATTTGTTTATTTAGATTTTAACTTTGTAAAAATATTTTATATTTAATTAAATAATATCGAAAGACATAAACTTAATGAAAAATAAAATATTAAATATTGACGCTATTTTGTCGGCGCTATTTTGTTGTTCGTTTTATTTGTCGTGAACCACTTTAACTAGTTACAAATGAAAATATACTTTATTTATATAGTTATGGTTATTATTTTATAACTATTAATGAACTCTATCTTTAAACAAAAGAATTTTATAAATAAAGGAAGCCGTTTGAATTGTTTGTCCTTATTTCACTACATGTATATTAAAATGAAATTGGTAATTAGTGACAAATACACATTAGTTCCACGGCAGTTATTATTCGCCTGTGACGAGCGCTATTGTTTACAAACGCCATGTGAATGGGAAACAAATGAGCCGACTGTTGAACAATATTTTTATGAATATTTTGATAACGAGACCAGTGGACAATTTTGGACAAGTTGGACAATTGTAAGACAGCAATGTATATTTATTAAAGTATAAGCATATACTGAACTTAACTATATTTCTCTTGACTAAGAAAGACAAAAATGTATTTTATATCCTAGAATCTCCCGGGATTGACAAAAAGATAATACTGAAATTCCATGAACAAAATATATGCTGGGAATCCCATAACGGCGTTACCGACATTGGTTTCTCTGCAAGGTTTGTAATACCGGCTATGAATTAGAGAAGAAAATTATTAATTCGAATAAAAATTTTATTATTTAACTTTTTTATTTGATTTCTTCGAATTATTTTAGAATTGTATTTAGATTATCGTAAAACATCAAATTAGTTCATCTTTAATACTTATAAAGTTTTATTATTTATGATTTAAAAATTTTCATAAAAAATATTTTTCGTCTCAGAAATACATATGGATTTATGTAGTATATTAGAATACAAGAATGATTTCTAAAGAGTTTGAATTTTTCATAATCGTCCTCAAATGTTCGTCCGTCCCTCATCCTATTTACTTCCAGTTTCGTATTATCGGACACCATGATCTCCCTGGAATTCACTCCAGAACCTGATATCATTTTATCAACTCTTTAATCGACAACTCAAATACCTCAATTTCATCATCACACGGAAATTGAACTAAACTTTCTCTTAATTTTTCATCTAATTCTGTGATCGGCACTGCATTATCTTTTAGAATTTCTGGATTAATCGATCCTATTTCCAAAGAGAATGTATCACCCTTCTCATCATCTTACCAGCATATCTCAGCTTTTCTCCGATCTTGGTTATTGCAATGATCTTTCACAACGAAATTATAAATCAAACCCAACGATTCCACCACTTCAATAACTTCTTCTGAAAATTTTCAATCAAATCTGAGTATTCGGTCTCACTATTTAATTTCTCTCCTCTCTGACTCCATCATTGTTATTTTTGATCTCTTCGAATCTATTATCAAATCATCATTTTACTTGTTTTCTTGAACAATTTGAACTCAAATCTTTTTTCTCTGCTTTCCAATCTCCAATTTCCATAAGTTACAGATCCACATTTTGACTTTCACGATACATGATACTTCATTATACTATTGTTGTTTCTTACTCGATCCTTTTTTGTTAAAAAATTAAAAAATTAATGTTTTCAGCCGATTTGAGCTTCTTTTCTCGACTTGCTCTTCAAATCCCCGGATTGTCTCAGAGGCTGATCTCCGAATTTAAGCCTCGTTTTCTACCTATTATTTCAAGTGCTTAATAATTTCCTCGATCTTTGAAGTCCTTTGGTGTCACTTACACAAGAAGACTATTTATTCTGGCAACTTTTGCAATGAAGGATGATATAGCAGTTCGTTGCAAAGCTAACAATTCTTGTCTAATACGCAATACGAAGCTCTCCGGCAGTGACACAAACATGTCCGGTTTCTTAAATTCTATTTGAGATACTGTTTGAAATTCAGTTACTTTGTTCCATGATTGTCGTATAATTTCGCTAGTCTCCTCTGTAGTACTTTTTGAACTTGTCTAATTTGCTCGGTAGGCTCCCTTTCCAAAACCAAAGTTGCAAACGAGCTCTCGAGCTTCCCGCTTTGAGCTACGATTTCTTATAATCTCCCGGGAGATCCGATTTCCCGATACATTGATCTAATGTCCACCATCATTTTCTATCTTCTACTATCCGCCCGGAAAATAGTGGAAGTTCAAGCATTTTCAACCTGAATGCACTCTCTGCGCAAAGTGTGGTTGTCATCGATTTTCTTGTCGCCGGAGCTGAAGGACCGTTAATTACCCTTTTTTGTCTGCTCTTCAAATATTGTTTGGGACTCATCATATTTCTACTCGATCTTTTTTTCCTTTGATAATTTCCTCTCGGTAACCTAATTCCTTCCCCAAATTTATGAGGCTTCAAATCTCTTCGTGGTACTTTCAAATTTTAATTTCTATTGGTCGCTATCCTTTCTTACTTCCGATTTAATACAGAGTTCCTCCAAGGCCTGATTTCATCACTTGGCCAACTGCCTATTCTAAATCGTCTTCCAACTCTTCCTTTATTTTCATTGATTGATCGGCTGCGCATCTTTTGCTTCCTCTCTGTAACTTTCACCTGGCAATCATAAGAGCAAGTGATGAATTTTATGATCAAATAATATCCGTTCGTCTTAAAATTGTTTCCACAGAAATTCAGTCTCAGTCGATTTGGTGAGATTCTGATTTTTTTCAGAATATATTTTTCACGTTCTTTATTGTATCCTTCTTCTCCACATCCAGCGTAATTGTTCTTCTTGTAAATGTTTTGAAAATAATTTGAATATGCAAGAGACGTCTCGATTGAAGGTCAGTATTTTAGCTTATCAAAACCCGTTCGCAATCAGTGATACTCTCATCACTCAACGAGTCTTTAGACTCCAGTCAGAATCTGGTGCTGAGCTATATTTTAGAACGGTGATACTCATCACTTGATATTCGTAACAATTTTTACGCATTCATCACAAAATTTGTAATCTGAAACCACCCTCTCTGATCATCTTTTATTTTATAATAATTTTTACTCCCCAACAAATCAATGTTAAAAAGTTGGTAAACATTTGACATACTCATGTCTCACAGAGATGATCAATTGATTTCTATCATATTCTAACAGTTTCCATTTTTATACATTTGATTATTTTAAAGTAATAATTTAATGTTATTTTTATACTTGAATTTTATTTTAATAATTTATAATTTTATATTAATTGCAAATATATTCCACAATTAAAAAAAGTAGTTTATTTTTTCAGTAAAAAAATAAAACTATCAGTATTTTTTTAATTGATTTCTCAGTATTTTAAATAGAACACTTAGAAAAAAATCAATTTATCAGTATTAAGATTTCAGTATCTTAAGTTTCAGTATTTATTTAAAATACTCAGTATTTAAATTAACTGCTGCATCGAAATGTGATGAAACATATCTATCTCTTAGGAGACGATGGGTCCAGAAAACCTGTGGAAGAAGATATTGATTTTTTGCAGTTGTCTTCGAATATAGAGATCTTTTTGAAAGCAGTCGAATGTTTCCAAAAAAATCGAAGAAAGAATAAAGATTTATAGAATACACGAATAAAATGTGGTTTTCAACTCAAAAGAACTGGTACGAAGGCGACAGAATCCGCACGCCATCTACAAACAATGAGTTGGAGTCATTAAATTTGATAATAAAAAAACATTTCATAATAATAAAAATAATAAAAACATAATAATAATAAAACATGATAATAATAAAAACATAATAAACACACATTTCTAGAAAGACTCCTACTGTCTCGTTTTTGGAGATATTTCTAGAAGCTTTGCACAGATGGTCAAAAATGTATTTTCATGGCGATAAGTCATTCAGGAAAAGCACAACGATTTCCTTAAAAGATTGGACGGGAGCATATAATTTGGCAAAAGAGAAGAAAGACGTGAGCTCAAATGAGAATGAAGTTGGCAACGTTTACTATGTACCAAAAGGCACGAGATAAAGGCGACCCCTGACAAAATAAAGTACTTCGAGTTGAAAGTTTGGGCAACTTTCGACTAGTTCAGGAGACCAGCCTCTGCTATCTGAATTGTTACTCTGCATCAGGACATTGAGCATTAGCGAACGGGCTCAGGCACTTGCCCTTACTTTCTCAAACATTTTATAAACATCTTCGTGGCCTATCAATGAAATTCGTGAAATTGCAAACACATACCAATTGGAGAGAAAAGAAAGCGTGGTCGTCCTAAAACAGCGACAAAAGCTTTACTCATTGAATATTTTTTTCAATTTCAGCTTTTTTTATTTGATATGTTAATAATTACCTGAAAATTATCTTTTTATATTTTTACAATTGACTTAGCAATGAATACTTAATATTTTTAATAGATACTACTAATAAATAATTATAATTCTGTTAATAAATACTGATAAATAAATAAGTTGTTACTTAGACTATTATATTTTAATACTAAATAAATGATTTTTATACTGAAAAATGTTTTTTTTCTTACGGATCAAAATTCATTTAAAATACTTTCTTAAAATTAATAAAATACTGAGAAATCAATTAAAAAATACTGAGAGTTTTATTTTTTTACTGGTCGTAAAAAAACGGACCTTAAAAAAAACTATTACATATAAAATCAGAAAAAGCAACTTTATTGAAGAAAATAGGAAAACAATAAACAATTAAATTAAAAAAATATTTTTATATCCATTCTTTATATGGATAGAACTCTACTTTGTCAACAGAATTTTTTGTTATATTTTGTAAAAAGCAAAATTACTATTAATATTTTTTAATAAATGTATTATGTGGTTCTATGACAATTTCGTACATGTACAATTGCGGAAAGACAATTGCGTACATAAAAATTTATAACTTAAAAAAATGAATTATTTTATATTATTAAATAAACCGTAGCCCAAACCCATAACCCGAACCCTGTTAATAAAACAGAATTTATGAAATATTGGAATTGTATATAGGTGTCCTTATTTCATTCAAAACCATCAATAATTGAATAAGAATTAAAATAATATGTACGCTATTATCTTTCCGCAATTGTCTGGTCACCGTGTGACATTTAAATTATAACTTTTTTGAAGAAAGTAAAATTTCTTCCCGAAAATTTTTACAACGCCATTTTGCAATTAAATAGTTACTAATCACATAATAAATTTATCATAAAGCATATAAGAAAATAAAACCAAAACATTTATATTTAATATAGTTAAAACATTTTTAGATAATCGTGAAGCGTTTTTTGCAAAAACATTTTTTTGATTTACTAATTTGATCAAATTTTTACATAATCATTTATTGTCGTCGAGAATGAGTAAGTGTACAAAGTTTGAAGAAAATTGAATGAGTAAAATACCTTCAAAAATATGTTTATATATATAGAAAGCAAACTAATAAAAAGAATCGAAAAATAACATAAAATTGCAAAAAATAAAAACTAAAATTAAACCAACAAAAATATTTAAATATTTTTTTATTTTACATTTTTAATTAATAATTGATTTAATTAATGTTATTTTCATACTTTCTTTTAATTCTAGAAATTTATTAGTTTTAATTGACGCTAATATTATCTATGATTAAAAAATAATAACACAAAAAAATCATAAAAATCAAATTCTTTAAATAAAATAATAAAAATATAAATAAAATTAAAAAAACATTCAAAAAATCAAAATAAAAATGTTTCTAAATTTTTTTGTTATTTTTTTTTGATTTTATTGAAATTTTGTTTTTTGTAAGTGCCGCAAATTTTGGTGTGAAAAAGAATGGTGAAGTTTTTTGTTGAAATATCTCACTCAGTGTGAAATTATATAATTAATTCACATATTAGAAAGTATTTTTCCATCAACAAAATAATGAAAACATGTTTCACGGTAGTTTTTTTTTATGGTTTGGAAAATGTGATAATTATCCATGCAGTTTGAACAGAAATATCAGGAAATTTCAACTGAGAGATTTTATGCTTGTTGAAGCAGTTGCTTTCGAATTGAACCGGCAAAAAAATCAATTGGTTTGATTGAAAATTAATCTTGAAATCAATTTATCCAGTCAACTAGAACAGAGAAGAGGTGTTCCAAGTCACTAGAAATGGATGTCTGTCAAAAACAGTTAAAATCTCAGAAATTTCTTAAGTAGATCCAGTTGGTTTTCTTTTCTCTTTGTATGTCATTATTGGGCTTTTCGTTTTTATTTTGATGAATAAATTAACATGTGTTTTGATAAATTTGATGGGACTTCATTTTTTTAATCGTTTTTTTTTCGAGATTATTTTATTCTCAATTACAAATTGTCTTTAGGGGTCCGCGAAAAAAATAATTAACAAATCAACAAGATAAAGAGGAAAGAGAAGAGGAAATTTTGTCATTTGAGATAATAAGGAAAAACAAAACAACAAAAAATATTTGGTTTTTTTATTTTATTTTTTTAATTGAATGAATGGTTATTGTTTGGAGCTTTTTTTGAGTTCATAAAATTTCCGAATTTAAAATCTAATCCATTCAATAATTCAATAATTACATTTCAAAAAGTAGAGTTATTAGTAGCATAAAAAAGTAATTTATATAAAACTAATTTTTAATGTTTAACATAAAACCAATAAATAGATTTATTAATAAAGTAAATTGTAATTCTATAGGAAACGTAAAATTTAATATTTGGAAAATAATAAATAAACTAGAAAAATATTTTATAACTTTTATGTAAATATAAACAAATCAAAAATTATATTAATTCATAAATTTTAAAATAAAATATAATTGCTTTAAGCCAAAATGAAAATATAAATTTCATTTAAAAAAGGATTAAATGAAAACAATTGAAAATATAATTTTCGATTTTTTAAGAAATATAACTTATTTTAATATTAAAAAGTGTATTTTCACCGAAATGGAAAGGAAATTTTAAAGTTGTTTAATTGAACTTAAAAATTAATTATTATTGAAAATATAATTTTATTTTATCTAAAAAAGGTAATTTAAAAGTTGTTAAATTGAACGAAAATTGCGATTTTTATTTTATTTTTAAAGCGGTATTTTATCAACACTAAAAATAATTTTTAAATAATTATGATAACGAAATGAAAATGTTATTTTATAGAATGGAGAAATGTAATTGAGAAACGGTTAAATTTAAATGTATAATAAAATTGAAATTTAATAAAAAATGCAACAAAATCTTTGTCACAAATTTTAATAATTTCACTTTATAATTTTCACAAAAAAGTATAAAATTTAAATTTTAAATAAATGAAATAACAATATCTATTTTTATTTATAATGGTTTGTGTAAATAGAAAAAACGGAAGTTCCTCGAAAAAAACTTTAATTGTGATAGAAATAAATTTTAGTGTCATGACTCATTTCCAAATTCTTTACTCACAGTAAAATCTCTCAGTTTTGTCCATGATCCAATCAAAATTAAGCAGTACATAGAAAATAGCTTGCAAAAAAACGATATTGTTAGACTTTTCAAAATGGAGTCAGACACCGTTTCTCCGGCTGATTATGCTTTCTTATTAAAATGTCAGCCAACATCGGCCTATGTAGAGAGGTTTTTCTCTTCTCTGTAAACTGCTTGCCAAAGATAGGAATTTTAACCCTAAAAACGTTGTGTTTTATATAATAGCAATGTATAATAAATAAATTTTATAATTGTTTTATTCTTTTTCCATTTTACAGTTGTATTGTTTAGGTCAAAATAAGATTAAAAAATTTTTTAATAAGTCGAAATACGGTCAAAAAATGATCTATAAAGTAAAAAAATAAGGTCAATTTTTTACATTTTTAAAGTCAAAAAAATTGCCCTAGTCATGAGTTTAAATTTTGAATCCGAACCCAAAAGTTAAACCACGATTTATTAATTATTTTGCCTAATCAAATAAGCGTGTTGAGAGAACTGACACAATTGTTATGAGAACATTTATTAATATCACAATTAGAGTGAGAACAATTTTAGGAAGATCTTTCGCAATTTGACGTTATTCTAATTGTTTTTTTCTGTCTATTAATAATTATTATTCAAACAAATTCTCTTTATCTTTTCTAAAATATTTATTATTTTTTAATTTCAAAACAATTTATTAAAAATAATAATTTTAACGCTCCTTTTAAAACCTCCGAATTTATTTTAAATTATTTAAACATAATTTCATTATAAAAAGTCTAATTTAAATTTTAATAACTATTTTTAAAACTTTTAAATCAAAATCATTGATGCAAAAATAAAAATTTAGAATTAAAAAAGTTAAAATTTAGGGTTTATCGATAAAAATTTAAAATTCATATATAAAAAGTTTTTGTTTAAATTTAAAGATTTCATAAATTAGCTTCAAATTAAATTAAAATTACTGATTCCCTTCTGAAAACGAAACACCAAGAAAAGCCAGACTTTTAGTCAATGCTTAAATTTTTAATCAGACTGGACGACTGTAAAAAATAAAATAAAAAAAGAAGTAATTGAAATAATATCTCTGAGCCAAACTGCTTTAAACGTATGTTTATGCAAAATTGAACAAAGCGAGGATGATGCTGCTTTTGAAGATCTGTACAAAAAATCTGGTTGGAAGAAGAAATCAGGAATATACTTGGAAATGATAACTCATCAACCATAGAAGAGTGTAAAGAAAAGATTTCTCAAAGCTTGTCTGTTAGTCAGGTTGGTAGAGAGATAAAGGCAGTAGAATGAACTAGAAAGAGGTTAAAGAAAAGGTCCAAGGTTAGATTGACAGAGGCTAATTTTGCAATGAGGCAAACTTTTTGTGCACAGATTTTTGGTATGAGAACATTGTTTTTTTTCTTGTTTGAATCAGGTTTTAATTTGCACACGTCGATTATTTATGGTTATTCACCAGTCAAACAGGATACTGTTTTCTACTAACCTTCTTCAAAAGTAAATAATCTTTCTATATAAGCAATCATCTTTTTACCCGGAAAAGAACATTTTAAAGATTGATGGTTCTTACAACATCAGTATATTCATGACATTTTAGAAGGTTGTTTTAGTAAAAGGATATTTAGCAATAAAAATATTTTACCATTAGATAACGTTCGGCTTCACCACTGTGCCGAGCTTAAAGAATATGTTGTCTCTTAAAACGTTCGAGTTCTTTATTTACCAACATATTCCCCCGATCTCAACCCGTTTTCTTACATAAAGAGTAGATTAAATGCAATTAGAACGCGTGCAGAGATCGTACTGTTCTTCGATCTAACAGTGAAAAAATATTGATAAATGAGCATGGAAATTTTTCGGAGACAGTAAATGGTATGAACAACAGGCAACTATAGTCTTTAGCATTTACAAATAACTTTTTTCTTGTGTTTCTTTTACATGTATTCTTTAAATATTTTTGTTACATGTATTCCTACATGTATTAAATCTTGTTCTATGTAATCTTGTTTTAGTTTCATAGTTACATTGTGTTGGTTTATTGTTATATTCATATATTTCAATTACATATATTTCTTTTTATTTTACAAGATTAAAATTTTTAAACATAAATTTCGATTTTTATTTATGAATTCTTTATTGTTATTTTCGCATTGTTGAGTTTGATTTCGACGTAATAAATTTATATTTATGAATTTTAAACATTTATTATTGATTTTCTCTGTAAATATTTATTGGTATTATAGATGAACTAATTTGATATTTTACGATAATCTAAGTACAATTCTAAAATAATTTGAAGAAATCAAATAAAAATTTTAAATAATAAAAATGTTATTTGCATTTAAAGATTTGTTCTCTAATTCATTACGGTTTTACAAACTTTGACGAGAAACCAATATCGGCAATACACATTTTGAATTCCCAGCATATATTTTGTTTATGGAATTTCAGTATTACCTTTTTGTCAATTCCGATATATCATAGGATAATTTAACAGCTTAAACCCTAGATAATCACAAAATGGGTATTACCGATAT
Organism: Girardia tigrina; assembly: GCA_001938485.1. Classification (NCBI taxonomy): domain Eukaryota; kingdom Metazoa; phylum Platyhelminthes; order Tricladida; family Dugesiidae; genus Girardia; species Girardia tigrina. The sequence continues at coordinate 9,669 of MQRK01158488.1, read as the reverse complement.
TAGTTTCTCGCCAAAATTTCATGTTAAGAGAACTCACACATTTGATAGAACATTTATTACATTCACATTCCTTATCATCTTTATGATGATCAATAGTATTGCTTTCACTTAGATCCATCAATCAATTTTCAATATCTCCCATTATAATCTGAACTATACTTGAGAAAACTACTTTATTTAAAAATATTCAATTTAAATTTTATTGGCTGAAATAAAATATTTTTATAGTCATTTTTAAACATTAATTTAATTTTAATTATTTAAAAATTTACAAAAATAAAATCAATAAAATTATTTAAAAGTTACAATAATAAAAATTTGAATATTAAATCTAAATTTAAATAAATTAGTTTCAGATTATAAGAAATTAAATATTGATAATCCATCTGGTTAGGAGAGGTACAATCCTAAATCAACATACAACATTTAAACATGCAAAAACTACACAAAAACATCCACACACCAAATATTCCTCACGTTGATAAATACCTTAAAATCTTTATTAGGTTGATATATGTCACATAATATTTATAAATTATTCTTCACAATGTTCGATTGACAATTTTACTTGGTTAGATATTTAGGAATTTCTGTCGATTGAACGTTTTTTTGAGAAATTTTCAAATATATCCGAAAGAAATTCGATATTTGATATGTAAAATGATTCGATTAATTGATTTGAATTATCCTCCGATTTTGATTGGCTTATCGATTGATTTAGGTGTTTTAATGAATATTTGATTGGATATTCTTCCGAATTGATTTTCCTTTCTAACAATTTGCTCAATTTATTCCTTCACAAAATCATTTTTTTGATTCTAGCGTAATGGTAATTTCGATTTTCAAAATGAGCAAATCTCTAGTAGACCAATGGAGACAGAAAAGGATGAATTACAGTAATTGCTTGACCTAAATCGAGCCCATGTTAAATTTTAAATAATTCGTTCCAGTTTTGAATATATGCAGCTTACGTTTGTTAAAATACTATAATAATGATTTTTTTTAAAAATTTTTGCTGGTGATAAACAATGATAATGTTATTAGGGTAACCGGAATAACAAAAAAAATAATTTTGAATTAGTTTGAGAACCGGAAATTGCATCTCCAAAGCCAATTATTAACCATAAAAAAGTAAAGTTAGTGTTTGAGGATATGAAAGGAGTAGCCTAATAAAAACATCGAAACAATTAACGCTGAATTCTTTATACAGCAGTAAAACGTTAAAGCAAAAAACTACATAAAAAGTAATTTAACAGACATTGTACATGAAGGATTCTTCCGCTAAAAATGCTTGGTCATATTTTACAATTACAAACAGACTAGCAATTATCGACTGAGTTTAGGAAGTATTGTCAAAAATCATAAAATTTAGTAAAATAAGAACAATAGATTTAAACAAAATAATCGACAACAACCATGAATTACAAAAAACGAGAAAACTTCATGTAAAACATGAGAATTATAATAAATCGATAACAAACAGTGTCAAAATATATGTAAAATAACGAAAAAAGTACAAATATCAGTAGAAAAGCGAATAATTACAGATCAATAATCGATAAAATGGATATAACGTATGAAAATAAACAGAAAAAAATCTGACAAAATTATCATAAATTTGAGAATACTTTTGCGGTTAAAATAAAGTAAAAAGCGAGAAAATCCGTGAAGAATTGGCAAAGAAATAGCGAAATTTGGGTAAAAATGATAAATAATAAATCAATAAACAATGAATAATAATTAAATTATGAAGAAGCAAGCAAGTAAAACAGTCGGAAAATCATTAAAATAGCTATAAAATATTTGCGAATAATAAAAAATAATAACCACATCAAAAGATAGTTGAAAATAACAAATAAACCTAACAATCAGATAAATTGGAACATCGCCAAGAGTTGAAATAACGGTAAAAAAAACAAAATAAATGCAGGAAAAATCGTAAAACAATCAGAAAAATCTTAAAATCAAGAAGATATAAAAACATAACAATCAATATCGAATAACAGGAATTCTAAGGAAAAGTGTTAATAATATGTTACTCTATTTTAATTAATTCTTTCTGTACATAATTAAACAATTAATTATATGTTTTAAACTGTTTGAAATAACTTATTAATTTATTTAAGGTAATGATAAATTATATGATTTTAATATTTCAGCTCGAATACCCTCGGGTAGAGCATACCCTTAAAATTAATTAAAACAATTCTTGAAGGCTTAATCTGGCTCGTGATTAGTCGCAGTCAGAGTGAGTTCCTCACTATGGAGTACAGGGTGACAACAAAACCCGAAAGACTTCGTGTGAGAGTGCAGTCTCGAAACCGAACTGCAATCTTTTAATCTTCTTTCGCAGAATTAGGAAACGAATCAATAGCTTTTAACTTTTTTTTAATAATAATTACAGAATGTTTCAAAAAATTGCCTTATAACAAGCCGAGATTGAAAACAAACGGCTCCGACAGGAAAACGCTTTATTAAAGAAAGAAAGAGAGAAGGATATGAAAAATATATCGAATTTATGCGCCGACATAAAACGTTTGACGATGAGCTTGAAGGCTATCAAGAAAGTTGCAATTGAGCTGGAAGAGTACGCACGGGTGGTAAAACGGTCAACCATGATAGAGGCAAAGTTGCCAGAAACGGAGCGACTCTATTCCGAACAGTTGCGACTCCAGTTACGAGAAAAGGCAAGAGCCGACGAAGGCAAGGAGGTGCGCACCATCGGTACTCAGTGGATGGTAGCCGATTATCATGGAGAGGGTTACCTAAAGAGACGCCAAAAGTAAACATTACGAAAGAGCATCGATAACGTTTATAAATCTTTTAATAAATAAATATTTTTTTTATAAAATTCTCTTTATGTTATTGATTCGTTGAATATAAAATATTGCAAACAGAGATTAGGTTAAATAATATAGTCATTTTGTCTTTTTCTCAATCACACATCATGGCATCAAAATTACATGCATAAGCGTAGGATTGCGCTAGGGTATTCGAGCAACATACTTTTATAAATGTATTTGTATTCGAGTTTATCGTAATTGCAAATAGTTTTAATAATTGAGATTACGAGAGATGGATTGTTAGCGAAATCTTTTTAAGTTCTGGAGGCAACATATCATCCGCTATTTAACGTCACATCATGGGTTCAACATTCAATTGAAACATCACATCATACCCATTGAGCTGATCTGGCCTATCTGGTCTTAAACCTGTGTAGGTCTTGAACCTGGAAGGTCCTCCTCACATTTCACTGTTTGCAGATGATATTGGGGTTTAGAGGCAAGTTTTAGTATTAAGTATAAAGGGTTAAGTGCTAAAATACACATGCAGAGAGGACAGTAATATAATAGTATCTTATAGTTGGTTACCGATAACCTGGGGGCTCAAAGCCAAATAACTCAGTTCCCAAAATAGGTTAACATGTTTAAAACACCACAGAACCTCAACATATACATGGATATAAGTAACTTATTTCTATAGAAATGGGATTTTCAATTAACTGTTAGGATGGCAGAGGACCATGGATAATAATGACGATTACTTTGAAGACTTATAATTATGGACGTTTTTCAAATAAATACTTTCTTCAGACAAATTCTTTTATTTGGACCAGTGAGTTTTTCCTTCACGTCAGCCTCGGGCCTATTCTTTGCACCGGCACCGAGGCAGGCGAAGGAAAAACTCCCAGAATCTAAAAAACTAAAAATAAAATATTATAATTTATAATTATTCAAAAAATTAAAAAATGATGCCAAATTATTTTTAAAAACAAAAATACGCCATTTGTTAAATATACATTTATTTTTCATGACATTTAATTTCGAAGGTATAACCGTCATCGTCAGGTCTCAAGAAAAAAATGAATTTTAAATCTGCTAATATGGGCAAGCAGAGATTATGTCATCTAAACACGCTCAATAGTGTTTTCCATTGATGAATCCATTGATGACATAATCACTGCTTGCCTATATAAGCAGATTTAAAATTCATTTTTTTCTTCAGACCTGACGATGAAGATTATACCGTCGAAATTAATTGTCATGAAAAATAAATTTATAATTAATTAATTAAAAAAGAGAAACTTTTAATTGGTTTTGACCCTTGGTTAATGTCGATTTGAATATTTTCTTGTGAGAATTTGATGGCCTGATTTGTTGACGTGGGTTTGATCAGAATTTTGGCCATCTCCGGGTTGATTCTATCTGAGGACTGTTGACTTAGTGATGGATGATTGAAGGTTGACTGTGAGAATTGTCTGCTTGCTGGTTATTTGAGTTTTTGTGACGTAAGATTGGTATAAATTCGTCTGAATTTGTACACTCTACCAGAACTTTTATCATCAAATATATTTTTTAAAAGAAATTTGACTTGGTAAATTTTACCTTTTATTTTTTTGTTGATGGAGGTTTTGGGATGTCCTCACGGTTGCCGATCCGTCGATGGGTAACGGCATGTGCTGATAGTGCCTGTAGAGTCTGTTGACGATCTGGTTGTGAAAAGACGTTATTGTTAAACTGAGGATATGTCTTTACTTATCTCCATCAACTATTTTTTTTTATTTTTTTATTTTCTTTACATCAATAAATCCACTTTTCATCCTCATTTAGTTAATGAATCGACCAATTTATAAAAAAAGAAGATAGAGGGTTGCTTCGCGAGCTTCAGAAAATGAGGGAAGGAATTGACAACATTACAAAAGAGTTGTCCGAAAAAACAATAGAGCTCGAGGAATACAGAAGAATTGCAGTTCCTTTATCAGTACACAAACCGATGGTGGCAAATACAGTCAAACTCGATTATCTCGAATATACGGCTATCTAGAATTTTTTTCCGTCCCGCACGATTCGAGGTAAGCGAGTTTGAGTGTATTTGTTATTGCAACAAAAATAAAGGCATTACACGTTGAAATTACCGAGTTGAGAATTCAACAAAATATGTCGGAGTACCACAAAAAGATCATAAAGAAAATCTCCCAAGAAGATCGTGCGATGATCTTGGAGACTGCTTCTAGAATTGCAGCAAAGGAACCCATGGATGCGCAAAATGGAAACCTTGCTTCATCTTCAACAATTCATGCATCTATCACTAAGAAGATATGATTGCATCAATGACCGGCAAAATGAGTCGAACAAAGAAAGGCACGAGCAAAGAAAACGAAAGTTGCAACTATTCTAACAAGCAGAAACTGAATTGAAAAAAATTCAAGGCTCAGACCATTCCGATTCGTACCAAAAGAAGCAGAAAAATATCCAGCAAGCGGCTTTGAATTAGAAAAGACTCCTTGCTTTAAGATGAATGAACAACTCATGACTACAGTCCATGGCGGTGTATTCAATGGAATGCAAAAATTGTTCGAGGTTAAATCAAAGGAAAAAATCTTAAGGAACAACAAGCTCGCCTTCGCTTTCGATCCATTACGACTGGACAARGAGAGGAGTTTATAGTTTTATCCGATTCGGAAAATTGATGATGAGGAGTGGATTAATTGATTTATTGGATGATTTCAATTTTTAATAAATCTTTAATATGCAAAGTTTTGTTCATGTTCTTTTCAGTAAACAAATTAAAATCCAATTTAAAATTAAATATTAGAGAAATGATAAATAATTGAATATAAGAGTCGTAAGAATCCGAAAGCTGCTTGATTCTCCTCACTGGTTAGAATTTTAGAGCTAGATGAGTATAATCGGGTATGATATGGATCTCTAATAAGTGTGAGTTAGAGACACTTAGCGGAGAGGCATATCAAAATAATATGTTGGGTCAAAATAAACTAAGATGCTCAAGCATACCATGAAACAAATAAATTTAATTAATAAAATCCAACACTAATAATATCACACCCAACACTTTGCTACGACCAAGTAAATTTGATTATCCTTTTTAAAATTTTGTAAATATTTGTTGTATATCGGTAATCAAATTTTACGAATAGATTTAATGTAATATTTAAAATTTAATATAAAATACAACAATACAAGGATTATTAAAATTAAGTCTAATTATCATAAGAAAGATTTTAATTAAGTATGGGATGTAATTTTTGCCTCGGACTGATTTAAATGACAAAAAGAACAATTTTTATAAGGATATTTTATTAATGTTTACAACCTATTATTTAATTTCAGTTACAATCGTTATCCATATGAATAGTCTGACTCAAATTTTGGTAAAACTTATACATTATTATATTTTATTTCTTTGCTAATTAAATATCATTTCTACAAAATGTAATTATAATTTATTATAGAGAAACCATTAACTAGGAAATAGTTTTTTCAATATTTATTTCTCAAATGACTAAAGTAAAAATAAATAATTTCATGTATAAATACAAATTAATTAAGAATGATTTTATTTTAAATAATTTAATAATAATAGTATTTATAATAATAATAATTATAATAAATAATAATAATAATTATTATTATTATTAATAGTATTATTATGATTATAAATTACCATTATTAAGAATACCAATATGATTTTCCATATTTTATTTATATCACAGTGGTAATTGTCTTTGAGACAATTGTCATAAAGCTTTCTTACCTTGACATCTAGCTAAATTAATGAAACAAATTTTCATTTTATATATTTCAATTTCTTCAGATTTTATAATTAAAGTTTAATTTTAATAATTTCTATAATAATTTTATCTAAACCTTTTTTCAATTAAAATTGATTTTATTTAAAAACATTTATTTATTTGATATTAAATTCAGTTTAAACTTATTTCCTTTATCAAAATTTTAATATTCAAATATTTCAAGATTTAATATTTTAATAGTTTAAATTTTTAAATATCTTATTTGTAATTTAAAATGTAAATCAAGTTCGGCCATTTGATCATGACGAATGTTCATGTGAAGAATGTTTTGAATTGTTTGTTGTTTTATATTGTGCATGTAGAATATTGATTCGGATTGTGCCTCTCCTGCACAGATGGATGATTGATATTTTATTTGATTCCTACAAATTGAAAATAATTTAATTTAATTATAAAGTAAAAAAGATTTAATATATTTTTCAAATGTAATATTTAATTTTTAATGTAATTTTAAATTGTAATACATTAATTTAATTGATAATTTTTTAAATATTTTAGGTTTAATTTTAACCAATGAGAATCTTGATAATTGATTAATATTAAATAATATTTTTCATATATTTTCAAAAATTAGGATGAAACTCAGAAATTTATTTTAATCAGGAAAAATGTCGAAAAGCGAAAGTGGTTTGAACAATTTTGTAATGACAATTTTGTTTGTGATATTAATAAATGTTCAAAAAATCATATTGATGTTGTTCATAATAGTAATAATATAAAAATAATAGAAGGTAGGGGTTATCAATTCGTTGTTCCAGTAGTGGAAAAATAAGAAGTCTACATCAATCGATTTACTGACCCCCTCCGTGGTTTACCCGTTGCCATGGTAACGGTCGTGGTTCCCATAGTAACAGTTTGGGTTACCATAGCAACGGTCGTGGTTACCGTGGCAATGGTCGCATTTACCATAGCAACTGTTCTGGTTACCATAGCAACGCTTTTAGTTGGTCCTTGGTATCCTAGCAACTGTTCCAGTCCACTTGGCCTAGGCAGCAATGCTTCTGATTGGTCGGGGGTTCCTTAGCAACGGTAACCAAGGGAAATTTTTCATTCAAGGCAATTCAAGTCAAGTGATTTCATTCAAGTCAATTTCATTCAAGTGATTCATGGCAATTTTAACCATGGTAATGGTTACCGTATCAATAACAATCATGACCCTTTCCATACCAACCGAAGAAAAATGTGCTAATCGATCGCTGCGTAGAGCCATATCAGTTTTACCCAGAGGGTTCCAACCACGAAACAGTCGTTCCGACAGCCGTCTCACAGCCGCCAACTAATTAGTTGTCCACACGTATGGTACAATGCAACTATCGTTCCAGCTGGCCACCTTAGAATCGCAATTCACCTTTACTTCCACCATTGTCGATGTCACACAACCGATACTTGGAGCAGACTTTTTCAGTCACTTTAATTTGCTGGTAGATTGTAAGAACAAGACTTATCCTTAGTCACACTCTGGAAACTTCACATGCCGCACCCATTTCACCTCAAGTTTGCTCTCTTGTTTCGAATACGACTGAATACATTGAAGAAACATTCCCAATGTGATGAGCACGTTTAAACTTGTTGAAAGGGACCACAGCTGCATTTCCAATCACGTCATAGTCACAGCACCATGTACTCCAGTGCGCCAGCAATGTCGAGAGTTGTCGCAAGAGAGGAGATTCTGGGCAGAAAAAGAATTTAGAGAGCTTGATAAGTCCGGAATCATACGCTGTTCAAGGTCCCCGTGGGCCGCCCCATTACAGATCTTGACTAAGAAAGATGGTTCCCTACGCATATGCGGTGATTATAGGGGTTTGAACAGAGTTACTATCCCGACTCGTATCCGATGCTTCTCATCACCTATATTATTCAACGTTTCGCGAATTTTAAAGTCTTTTCTTCCCTTGACTTGACCAAGGCGTATCACCAAATTCCAGTTGAAGATACTTCGATTACCAAGATAGCCATTATAACGCCAATTGGTTCATTCGAATACCTTCGAATGTCATTTGGTCTCCTAAACACCTCCCAAAGGTTCCAGGAGCACATCGATATCGTTCTCAATGGCTTGTCAAAAACTGCAGCCTACATCGACGATATTTTCGTGGCATCCCTAGTAATCACGACTTACCAACAACATCTCTCAGAGACCCTTTCGAGGCTCAATTCGAATCATTTGAAATTGAAACGTGTCCTCATTTATTTCGACACATCTATCGCAGGTTGTCTCCGCCTCGTTCTAGGCCCGGCCCTCCATGCAGACGCATTCAAGGCCGTTCACTCAATGGCGCACGTGGGAGCTAAGGTCACGTATGAATTACTGCGCACCAAAGTGGTGGGGTCCTAGATGCGACGCGACCTCAAATTATGGTGTCAAGCATGTTTCCAATGACAGTCTAATAAAGTGACCTGTCACACTAAACGTCCGATCATCAATTTTACAACTGGTTTTTTTTGGCTCATGTTTCTTATTACAATTTGTTTATCGGTAAACTGTACATGCAGTTCCTGCCATGATAAATGTCAAATATTTTGTGTCCGAGAATTAATGAGAATGCATTGATTAACAGAACGTCATTTGTAATAATATAATTGAACGAAATAGTCATCGTTATGGCCAGTTACAGCTTGACAGTGGTCAATTAGCTCTTTTATTTTTTGCTTTATTTTCTGACTACTGCAGCGTGACTTGTTTCAGTTTATTGTTTTGGGTGAAGATTGTATTTTATCCGTGCAGACAGAAACTGGTTACACAATTATGATTTAATATATAAAGATACCAGAAAAGTTCTGAATTCCATAAAGTGCTAGACTTTAACGAGCATTATCCCATTGCCACATGGCTTCATTTACCTATATCGGCTTTAATCTCAGAATTCTGAATTTACAATCTTACTGATCTTTGATATCCAATTGTTGCTAAAAGTATTAAGATAATGTACACTAAACAGCTATGTATAACATTCAAGTGCAATGAAGTAAAGTTAAAATGTTGTATAGCAGTAAGTTTTGAAATTATTCATGATGAGAATATTAGGAATTATTACTCGTCAAACACAGTTAATATA
>MQRK01158487.1:0-10155 GCA_001938485.1 Girardia tigrina | reverse complement strand
ACGATCTCACTAAAATCATATCAACAAGTATTCAAAAGAATAAACTTACGTTCGTTCCTTGATATAATCTATAGATAATTAGTAAATAGTACAAAAATTTAATAAACATAATTATATATTAAGTTTGAAAAAAATGTTCATATGCTGTAGTAAAACAGCGCGCTTTATATATTTTGTGGGGTGTGTCTGTTTAATAATGACTCCTCAATTTATTGATTTGTTCTACTTTAAAATATCTTATTATGAAATCTGAGAATTTGATGCTAAAAAAGCTTCTAAAGTAATCTGAAACGTTGAAGGATAAAATCGGTAGTAGCGACGGGCGGTGTGCACAAAGGGCAGGGACCTAATCAACGCAAGCTAGTGATTTACTAGGAATTCCTCGTTCAAGTAGGATAATTTCAATCCACTATTCTTGACATGACAGTGATTCAGCAGGTTACGCAGCCATTTCTAGCTTGGAATAAAACTCGCTGGTACTGACATTGTTGCGCGCGTGTGGCCCCGGACATTACAGTTGCACCATAATAGAATACTTAGATATCAAAAACATTTTTCGGATTTTTATATCCAAATCAAAATGTAACAAGAAGTTTTTCAAAATAGTTATTATTTTTATTACATTCTTGCCTATGAGTTCTTATTTTGATATGGCACACGTACCTAGTATTATTTTATGTAAATTATTCTAAAATAATAAGAAAATAAAATTAAATTGTGTAATTATATAAAACAAAAATTTAGAGATTAATTTACCTTAATGCATACACCGATTCCTTTAACACTCATTACAGATAGAGAACCAATGCTGGAACTGACAAGAATAAATATCATTGGACTTCTTTTACCATATTTTGGACTGAGAAACACAAGCAGAACGATGACCATGCCAATAATTAAAGCAACATAAATAAGAAAACCTGTCCAAATAAAAAGAATCATTTAACGTATTATTTTACAAATGAAAAAGTATTAATATACGTAAAAGAAACTACATAATGATTATCTTGCTGTGTACAAAGAATTATATAATCCAATTGATATGGATAATATTCAATTTGCTCTATATTTTAACTTATAAAAGTTGGAATTTTACTCCCATTATCAAAGAATTGCTGTAGTTCTTCCATAAACCCATAACTTATACAATGGACACTTTACAGAGACATTTAAGATTTATTTAACGACAGTTAACGTGTTAATATATCAAGTATGATAATTTATAATAATACTCATGTTATACTTTTCCTAATTAACATTTATTGATAATGTAAGATTATTAGTAATGATTATTAATACAAATAGAAAATTATTTTTATGCTTTTGTAAAAAATAATATAATTTTAGAGAAAACATTAAAAAAATTAGATGTGACTTGAATGTTGTGTAACTCTTCTTTTATCTATGTTTTACAAGGACTGCTGCTTCTGTTAGTATTCCGATAATATACTATTAACGTGTGAATTTTAAATTAATTATTTGGAGTTATTTTTTTAAAATTTTCAGTTTTACAACAACTTTTATTGAGTTTTGTATATTAATTATTAATTAAATTCAGGAGCTAAAATAATGGTTATTTATCATTTTTTGATTTAGTATAAAATAATTATTATTATATTACATAAAATTTGTAACATGGAGAGAAATAAACGTCTATTATATATATATATATATTATGCCGAATTTTTGTAATTGCCGAATTTATGAACTAGTCAATTTTTTTCCAATTTCAATATTTATATGAAAAAATTTCTTTTTAAAATGAATATTTCTCAATTTAAAATGAAAGATTATGTATTTAATATTAAAAAAATCAATTTAATATGAAAAAATAAATTAAATATGAAAAAATCTTAATTTATTATGAAAAATAGATTACAAATGTAAAATTTTTATTGATACTTATTTAAACTTCTTCCTTGGTGGCAAGCTGGATTGCAAACGTTTGTATTTTAAAAGCATTTTTCATATTAAATTGATATTTATTTCATATTAAATTGATTTTTTCATATTAAGTACAAAAATTTTCATATTAGATACATATTTTTTCATATTAAATAATATTCATATTAAATATCCATTTCATAATCGAATTAAAAAAATTTTTACAAAAATTGCCGAGTTCGTGAATTCGGAAAGTCGATTGCCTAATTCGTGAATTCGGCATAGCATATATAAGACTAAAATGGAGACTTGCGGAGACGATCACCCAATTGAAGGGTGCGGGGGGAGGCCGTTAGCGAAAGAACCCCTGTGGAAACCAGGGCCGGTGTAGATGATTCCTTTGGGTTGATGCATGCGGCGAATTTATTTTTGTAAAGACCGGGCACTTTTGCTCACTGAGAAAAAAAAACATGTTGGAGATAACATTTTCTTGGGAAAAATTGAATAATTTCAAGAAAAAAGCTCATTAATTATGATGATTCTGTCTTGATTTAAATGATCAAAATTAATAGTAGTAAAAAAAGAAGAAATTAAGAAATGACGCAAACATCCAAAAATATGGGTCTCAGGGAAAATCAATAATGTTCTGTAATTATTAAGAACATTGAGACAATTTTCATTTGATTTTTTATTACTATTACATTTTTATTACTACTATTACATTTGATTATCATCACAACTCTCGGAAGATCGTTTACCGTTTGACATCACTCTAATTGGTTTTGTTATTTCTATTTTTAATAATGATTATTCGAACAATTTTTCTAAATCTTTTTAAAATATTTAATTTCCAAAAATATTAATTAAAAATAATAATTTGAACCATTTCTTAATAAAAACCCAAAATAATAATAATGTAATCAAATTTGTAAAAATGAATTTAATTTAAATTTTATTAATTTTATTATATCTAATTAAATTCTTTTCTTTTCTTAAAAATTATTAAACTCAATTTTAATTGTTAATTTTAAAAATATAAACTTATCAAATTATTATTTTAATTATGTTCGAATAGTGAATCACTTTAAATTTAAATAAAAAAATACCAATTTCCATCTGGATGGAGAATCACCATTCTAAGTTCAACATACTTAAATCAACATACAGCATCAACACATTCAAACATTCATACAATTTAAAATATACCTCAAAGTAATAATTTCATAAATCATTATAATGCCAGACCAAATTTAAATTACTTTGTGGTAGTTAAGAAATAGTAACAATATAGAAGGTAGTAAATTATATTAAATATAGTAAGAAAAATAATTTAAAACGTATTAAAATTCTTTTGCCTACTAGATTGTAAATGCACAAACAATAAAGCATTTTAGTCATTCAAAAAATATTCATTTAGCAATTAAATATTAAAAAGAATTGTTGAATGCGTAGTAAATGAATGAGATGTTTTAAGAATGAAATACGTTGCTAGATTTATAATATGCATTGACGCTTAATTATAGAAAAAGAATGCTGCTTTCAATTAACATATTTTATTTTATACTGATCTATACAGAGCAGAATACAACTTGATCATTTGAATGGATCTTATTATTTTTATAACTGTTCTTCCATTTGGTGTACTGAGATTTTATCATGCAATAGGCTTTATTTAGTTCTTTATTAATCAATATATTCGACAATATTAATTATATTTTTGAAGTCACATAAAATTAATTTTTATTTATTAGAAAAAAAATAATTAAATTACCTAAACAATTGGTAAAATGAGCTGAAAATAGTTAAATATAATATTTATTTTTTTGTTTGTAACACTTAATAAAATTTTCAATGAAGTTTCCTTTTTACATTGTAAAGTGTCACAAAACTCTGATTAATTTTAAATCTTTTTTGTGAAAAAATAGGACCAATTTTCAATCATACAAAGACATAAGCTTAATAATTGAAATTTAGAAAATCAATGAATCGAAATCATTATACATATTAGTAGTAGTAGTAGCTGGCTACTATAATTACGTTAACGCTTAGCGGTTGGAATGAAAATTTAAAAGCTTTGTAGTTAGGATGGAATTATTTTCATGTAAAAAATATAAACACAATAAAATTTAGGAATTTTTATAAAATATAAATTATGACTGTTTCAGAATTTTGAAATAAAATTAATATTTATTATATTATTTTGATTCATTTCATGACCACAACACGCTCTCGACAAACAATATTTAACAGTCTTTCAAAGTTCAATTAAAATTTGGTTATTGCTCAGAAAATGTTAAAGAATCAAATCGTTTTTTACGTTACTTTTGAATGACAAGTTCGATAAGTTATTTAGTTTTGTGTGTTTGACATAAATATTTATATGTATATAAATAATATAAAAGATAATTATAATAATTAAAATATTAAATAAGAGAAAAACAAAATTATTAATATTTAAAAATAAAAAAAAATGAATTAAATTCGAATCGAAACAAAGAGTTCTTTGTCTGGTTTTGGGGATTGACTAGTGTGTGTTCCGACTCAATATGGATTGATAGAGTGTGCCGATATAATTTCTAACCGAGTGAGTGTTTCAGAGTGGTCACTGGAGAGAATATCGAATGACTCGCTCTGATTGGCTAAATGATGGGGTCTGATGAACTATATAGGATGTATTTTAAAACGAAGATGGGCAGTTGTTGCAAAGGAATGAAATCCCTATCATCGCAGTAAAATAGTACAGACATGCATTACTCAAAAATGTTGGATAGTAAACCTAAATCCAATCGAAAATGTAAGATAAATGTTTAAATGGAAAGATTAATGGCTTAAATGGTAACAGAAATTTTCACCGAAATATTTAGAAACATTACCTGTAGTCATGTCCGCATGACTTTACGTGGTAGGCAAGCATTGCATTGTGCCTAACATAAATACGTTTACTATAACTTAAGTTATAAACATATGTTATAAACAAAAAAAATTTTTAGGGAAATTATTTAATGTGTTCGGCGCTAATCGTGTGTTCTCTTTATCAGAATTAAGTAAAAGAAAAGCTGAAGTTCTTTCTGGTTCTCAGTACAAAGGGGAGCCACGGTTTCCGCAACAAATATGTTAAACATTTTCGATATATTAATGTCATGCAAGTCTTTAAAAACTTTGTACTGCGATTGCTGAAAATTTTATTTATTCGGATTTAATAAAGCATTTTTCAAAAAATACTGTTCTACTTTACATTCCATAACCAGTAGTCGTGAGATCATTTAAGGATAATTTTTGTATTTCGGCATCAATATTTGGCTTCGATATCCCGGGATTGGAACCCATTACTGTATTTTTATTAAACAAGATAAAATTATTCATTTTAAATTTTTTTAATGCAAAACATATTGAGATTTTGAAAGCAAATAATTTTAAAATACGTGATTATTCATTATAAATCAATTTTTCACAGAAAAAAGTGATTATTAATAAAAAATAAGCACTTCTTATTTTGGAAAGTAAATAATAAATATTGTCTAATTAGATTATAAGACACTTTGTTTACTAATACCAACAGTTTTATTAAAAACCTAAATGAGTGGCAAAATTTAGTAAATATAACTAATTAAATAAAATTATTACTACTAAATATTATGAACTTAAACTTGTCAAATTCATAAAAAAGTAAATTAAATTAAAATATAATTTGTTTATATACATACATTTAAAATATTTTTAAAAGTTTTTTAAGAAACTAATTATTGAACATGCTTTGAAGTTTCATACACCATCATCAGCAATTATAATTTAATATTTATTAGTTTGGTTTATTATCTTGATAAAGTACTACAACAAATTAATAAACATTCCAAATGGACAAAGTAAAGCCGTTTCATACCTTAAAATCTTTAATTAGATATAAAAACAGTTCGCTATTATTAACAAAAAAAATATTTAATTATTAAAATAAATTTTAAAAAATCATTCCATTAAAATATTATGAATCTTTAGCATTTGAAGACTGACATTTGTGATTGACGATATTTCATTAATGCGATTTTTATTTTCAAAATATTATTATTATCATTATTATTAAAAAATTTATTATTATTTTTAAAATTTCGTATAAAATAAGAAATCAATAAGATCGTGTAATGATCACTAATAGAATATAAACAATAAAATCTAAGAAATAAATACGTTTAGAAACAGAATACACTTCCGCATTAGGTAGTTTATATTAAAAAATTTAAATAAATAACTATTTTAAAAATTAAAATTAAATATAAAGTTTAAAAAAGAAAATATATGTATATTTTCAAAACTTAAATTAAAAGTGGTGCTTGCTCCGGCTCCGGAAAACCGGCCATTTTTTAACTCTGGTACCGACTTCGGCTCCGGCAAAATTCTACCGGTTTTCAGCTCAATGTTTATAAAAATTACAAACTCTCATAAATAAAGCGCTTCTAAAAAAACAAGTGATGTTAAAATAAAATATTGCTGCTACATATGCAGTTATATAGATTTTATTATGGAAGTGACCTCTTACAGTACTTTTCATGTTATTTTGAATTGATTTTATGTTATACAATGAATTATTTTATATTAAAGTAAATCGTTTTAAACGATTATTTAACAATTATATTAATCTCTAATTACATTAATTAAATTAAAAAATATAAAAATTGTATATATATATATATATATTATAAAGGAAGAAAAATTTAACTTTTGAGATTATTTATTTTGCATTTTCCAACGCACCAACTTTGTTTACTGTTTGACGGACATTTTAAATTTTCTGATCCTAGGAATTCGACGAATCAGAACGTTAGGTCGCTGATCGCAGAGCGACAGTTTGAGCATGATAGCCACTATCATAGCCCGTCAACTTGAATTTCAGCCTGGAAGTATTATTAAACATTTTATCACCTGTCGACATTAATTAATAACTGAAATATCTGATCCTAACGAGGACCGAATTACATTCGAAAATTGTCAACCAAAACAGCACTTGGGTTTGACACAATAATTTTTCGAAATAATCACAAATTCTGGTCCTAAAGAGGACCGAATAACATTCATTTGTCATTAACTTCAATTCGAGTTCGACTCGTATTAATTCACGATCAATAATTTTCTCCATATTTTTTAAAAATTTTTCAGTATGAACATTATTCAATATAATACACAAATAAAAAAAATAAGTCGTTTCTCAAATTCTTTATTTTGCCGTTACTAACAATTCATATATCGCAAAATCAATCAATCAATTTTCAATTCTTTCAAAATTTACATTACAATTTTCCTGCCTTATCGCAATTCGAAATTATTAAAAAAATTGCTTTTGACAACAATTTAATCACTTAACATTATATTAATCATTAATTAACAAAAAACTGAAATAAATTTACATAATAAAAATTCAAGTTTTATGAAGAGAAAAAACTGAAAATCGAGATAATAATACATCCATAAAATTACATCAATTAAAAAAAACTATTCTAAAAAAGTAATTTTAATGTTTCTAAAAAAAATAAAGAACTATTTGATCAATTTTTCGGACTGGTTTGAACGAAAATTCGATCCCATCTCACCAGAAATAGAATCCAATATATTTAATTTTGATTATCAAACAGACACCGTCGCCAAACAATTTTTTTTAAAATTCAAACTAAAAAATCATGCGCAAGTCCTCGCTAATACTTTATAACGTCGTGTTGTTGGTAGGACCCGCTTCAACATATTTTCTTCGCTTTAATGGAGCCACATCTTGAATAAATTGCTCAAGCAATTTATCCCTTTTTTGCACCAATTTTATTCTTTCGATAAAATTCCAAATACTGGGATGTTCGACTCCGAATTCTGCATGACGTTACCGGTGGGCCACTTCGGTTAAATTATTAGTTCGGACAATTCCATTAAGCGTTCTTTCATATACGGACCAGATTTCAAGTGGAAACATTGCTCTTCACTGAGCACCATTTCGATTGAACATAGCTAAATAGGTAGTTTCAAAGAAGTCAAGTTATTGGAACTGACTCGGTTGGTAAAAAAATTCTACAAATAAATGTGGTGTGATGGTAACAAAGGCTGAACTTCTTGAGTCACTGAATCGCCGTTTGGATTCTTTAGAGTTCATCCCTGTTCTCCATTGCAACCATTCTTGATGCCCGTTTCAAACTCTGCTGTTTCACTACAGAAGGTACAAAGACTAGTGCTAAGGCAAGTTTATTCCCAAAACTTTGGAGTTAAATTCAACAAATAGTTACAGAGTGCCAGAAAACAAAAAAAAGAATTTATGATTACAGTCCATAAGCCCTTTTGGATGAAATCCTCTCCATCACTCCAGTTGATAACAAACAGTCAGCATCAATTATTAAGACAAAGCAATCGACTTTTTTGACTCAATACCTCCTTCCTCATAAAGAAGATCATTTTCTCTGGTGGCAATCAAACAAACACAGAATGCCTACAATGACATCTATGGTATGGTTTAACCTTGTTCCATCTCCCACAAGTGTTCCATCAGAAAGAGTTTTCCGTGCAGCTGCACGGAGTATTTTACTTCTTCCAGAAAATGCAGTAAAAGTTATCTTTTTAAAATTTAATTAAAATTTGCTTGATTGATGAAATGTTAAAATAATTTTGAAAGGGGCTTTTTTACTTATCGATTTATTTAGATGTAATGCGTTTCTTTCCATTATTATATTTCGTATATCGTATTGTATTCAATTATCTTTTGGTTTAAATGTTCGTCTTTTATCAATTTTTGTAAAATCGGCATCCGGCTCCTACTCCGGCCGGATTTCATAAAAATTCTTACTCCTGTTCCGGCACCGACGGGCTTTCAAAAAAGAAACCGGTACATCTCTGGTTATAACGTTTACGTTTAGTGAGAAATTTTGATTTTGTGCTGAATATTGAGTTGTGATACTAATAGAATTTCAATTTGAAACAGTGTTTTGATGTTTTTATTGAAAGATTTTTATGATGACTGGTGCTATCGGTAATGTAGGAGCTATTGATGACTCAAATATGTAATGTTTCCAGTCAATTTTTGGTAGTCCTAACGAGTGGTGATCGAAAGTTAATGGAACCGATCTCAAAATTTGGCTTAGATCGACACAGATGTCAGCAGAATTACACATGCTCAGATCGTGTGTAAACATATGCAGTTTTTTCAAAAAAAAACCCTTATCCTCCGAAAGTTGTATAATCGATACTTTTGATCAATTTTGTATAACTCGATATTTGCCGGTTAAACTTTCTTTTATACTTGTATGTGAGAAATGTTTAGATCAATGCTTATCTAACCACATTAACAGACGATTGTATTATCATTATTGCGTTGCAAGTACGTACTACTAGAATATAAGATGTATTAAAAACAGTTATGATTTTTGTTAACAGCAAAACTAATTACAAATTAAATACAAATCGTAGACATTAAAGCGTGTAAGACCAAGATCGAAAATGCTAAAGTCACTCATAAATACTTTAAAAATTTTATTTTTCAGTTATCAAACCAATTTAGATTAATCTTTAGATTCTAAATATTAGAAACATCAGGACTATATCATATTGTTCTTTATAAAGAACTATACATAAATAGTGAAATGAAAAACATGTAAAGAGTTATGTTGGGTTCTTGATCAAGATTACAATTCATTAACACCAAAAATTTATTAATAACACAAATAACAATTATTTAAACAATTATTCTTGAGGAACTTCCGTTTTCTTTTGACCAGATTTCTTATACATAAAAATAGGGAATTATAAATACCGATAAGCCATTTATTAAAAACAAGATTTTAAAAATTGAAATTTTTTCATTAATTTTATAAATTAACATTCTATTATTTGATAAAATTTAATTTAAAATCAGTATAAAATCAGCAAAATTTATTTTAACCAAATTAACAAAAAAGAGTTAAACGTTTTATTTATTATCGATATTTCAATTTTTAAAAAATAACATTTCATTATGTAGAATTATTTTAACTATTTATTCGTTTCATTTGTTTTACATATCTACATTTTTTCAAATACAATTTACGAATTTAAAATACAAAAAATTTTATTTAAGCAATATTTAAAATTATTATTATTTGATTACGATTCATTAATTATAAAATTTTTAATGGAAGTTTCTATAAATATTTTTTATTAATTATTTATCGAATTTTAATTGGCAAAATTTCCAACTGACTTTTAAATTTAAAATTATCTTTTTTTATTACATCTCTGACAACAAAAATTTTATAAAGTTATTCTTCAGAATAA
>MQRK01158476.1:0-12531 GCA_001938485.1 Girardia tigrina | reverse complement strand
TGTAATTGATTGTCACATTTTTGAATTATTTAATAAATTTTATTGCAGATGACTGATTTTCTTACTATTATATTTTTGGATTTTCTCAATATCTAGGGTTAAAATAATATTAAGGAAACTTAGCTTTGATAAAAAACCAGTGATTGTGTTTTGAGTTCCAGGGAGGTAAACGATTTTAAAGTCAAATGTTGAAAAGGAATCAGCACTGCTTTCTGGATTATACATTTTACATTGAGAAGATATAAACATATCTAGATGAACAACTGGATTCAGTAGTAAATGTCTGCGAATTTCAGCTACCGCAGTCAATTAGTCCCAACCGGATTTAAAGGTCTTTGCTACTGTTCGCTTTGTAATTGTTATATGCGAGGCATAGTCGTTCGATTTTGAAAGGTGAAAATATCAGAATTGTAAATGTGTTCTAGTATGTGTCTGTAGGCGTTAAATATCTCGTTCATTTTTGTTTGCTTGTTTTTATTTATTTATTTTTGAAGTGTCAGATTGTCGAATGTGTTATTTTGGACACCTTTATGATCGAAATATCTCGGGACGAGAGTGAAGTCGCGAAGAGACGGTATTCTGAGTCTGGGAAAGAAAGCGAAATTCGAGAAATAACTTAATTATAATTGTAAATTAAAAATTGAATTATTAAAGAATCAATAATTCAATCGATTAAAATTTAAAAGTTTAATTAAACTTTGGAGATGTATGACAACAATCTGTAGAGTCTCTGGTGTTGCCTTGTATATACTGATTCAAATATATTTATCGTTAAAGAAAATACTGGATTAGTTCTTATTTTTTTATTGAATATTGATATTTTTTTTGACTGTTGACTGTTTTAGTTTATCAAAAAAGAAACTAAGTTCACCCAAACGTAGAATTTCAATTTTGGTGAGGTTAGTTAACTTAATTGAGAATTTACTTCCATTAGAATTTACTAATCAGCTCCTCAGTCGCTTGGGAGTTTCTTTGTTATTTTACAAATATCAACAATGAAAATGGAGAATATTCATTCTCAAGATCCTTAATATGATCCAACACGATTTACGATTCATTTACGAAAAATGTCTCAGTGAAGCTTCCAAAGAAATAATAACATTACATGGAACTCGATCAATTGCTCTGTTTAAATCAGTGTAGTACAAAACGTAGTACAAAAGTTTTTTGGGCTTATGCTGGATTCGGTTTTAAATTGCAACGACGAAGAAAATCAAATGATGAATTTAGAGTACAATACAGTCGATAAACGTATGTATTGTCAATTAGTTTGTGCGATATTGAGAACTATTCTTAATTTGATTCTTTTGGGCACAAACCAAATACTTCCACTATCTGCTAGAGTAATAATAATTCAACAGCCGCGGATTTAAAATCAATATCGACATCTTCTCTAAATCAAATGTTTTCTCACGATTCTGTTGCTTATTTAACTTTAAAACCCATTTATGACAGAAAACTTGTGTCGTTTTGTTTATTAAATCTTGAATATTTGTTGCACCTGTGGATGAATCAATCACCCACGGATTAGAAAAACATCAGAAAAAGAATTTTTAATTATCAAAGCTAAAAAACCTTTCTCTGAAAAGAAACAGCTACTGCTTTGGAAAATTTTTTGTACAAAGTCAGACAATCACATCCGTCTTTTTGAGCAACATTAAGTACATCAATGAAAGGAGATAAAGTCGCTATTGTGTTCTTAATGCGAACAAGCATATGAGAATTGAATGGTTTGTCTTGTGTCCGGAGGTACTTTACCAGATCCATAAAACGATCGAAGACACAATTCCATTTTGTCTCACAATAGCGATTTATAATACCATTCTGAATGTTGCTCGAGAGTATTTGAACACCAACTCTAATGAACTCAACATTTTTCAACCCATCTTTAATTATAAGGTTGATTATGTGAGCAGCACATGTTAAGAGCACCATGGAAGGGCGCTGTTGAAATACGAGCTACATCGCGGCAACCATACATCTGGAATTGTCGTTAATAGCCCTAATCACCTTGATATCACAAGAATCAAAATTGTTAATTAATTAATTTGCTATAATTAAGTTATAAAACTTAAATACAATAATTAAAAAAAACGTATTTTATTATTATAGTAATTTCCATTAATAATAAAAATAATAATTTTAATTTAATAATCGTTTTAAATTTTTAATATTTTGATTAAATATTTTGGTAATCAATTTCGAGGTATTAACTTTCGCATACTGTAATTATAAGTGTTTGCTATACGGTATACAGATTTTTAGTATTTAAAATTGTGTATGTCCAAACACTATTAGAAAATGAAGAGGCTAATTTTTATTTTGGAGCCCGTACCTCGGGCCGGGCGACAAGGTACGGGCAGGGCAGGGTAACGAGCTCGGGCTATGGACCGGGCCCCACTGCAGCTTATACTTATTAAATAAGTGTACAATTACAATTGACCTAGTGTCGGAGAGTGTATGTGCGAGAGGGAGAGAGAGTGGGTGGAATAGCAGTGTGTGTATTTTTAATGAACACATGCGTTGCCTATAAATAGCTAAATTTTTGGGTGTACATCTACAAAAGTTGGGTGTACATTTCACACTTTAAATGGCTTAAAAAACCCTTCTTTATCAATAATTATGATTTTAATAGTGAAAAATGGACCAACTTGTTGGCCTATAGATTTTTGCATTATGAAGAGAATTAATAACAAAAGATGAAATAATTTAAAATATTAAAAATAAAAAATAAAATAGCACAAAATTTTAGTTTTATTTTAAAGAATGAATGTAAACTTGAAATATATACCCTTTCGTGAAAAATAAATAAATATTTGTTTTTTTATACAATTTATATAAATTGCAATGTGAAAATTTATTAGTCAGAAAAAATTGTTGACATTAAAATTCGAGTTTACATTGAACTTTTTGAAAGGTGAAATAAATTTGAGTTCATCATAAATGTTAAGTTCATCAAAAATGCTTATGCGATCGAAATTTGAGTTTACACACTTAGAAGATTTGAGATATAAAAGGAGGAAGAAAAATTTCTGAGTATAGAATCAATGTTAAAAAATCTCTTATTACTATTTCAATAATTTTTGTAATTTGATTTTTTTCTTAAAAATAACTTTTCAAACGAATATTTTTCAAGAATTACAGAAAACTTGAGTAAGTGCTTTGTCTTATAATCTAAAATTTGATTTAGTTTACAATTAGATTAATTTAATTTTGTTTAATTTAATTTATGGACCTTTTCGTCCAGAATTTTAATTTAAAAAAAATCTTCTTGATGTTTTACACTAAATATCAATTTTTCGAAAATTTGCAGTTAATTTATATCTACCGTGTTCTCCCTATTACAAACCACTCATGCTTTTCTCTTCAATTTTGTAAAAAAATTTTTAAAAACCACTTTCCAATTACAAGCCACGAAAACATTTATTATTGTTAAAAATAAATCAAAGTATTAAAAACCAGCTTTTTAACTCATTTACAAATAAGAATTTTTAAAATGATTTTGAAGTAGTGGAATATAGTATCTTTCAAATAATGGAGTGAATAACACTCATTTAATTTTATTTAAAAATCCATTTTACATTTACATTTAAAGTGATATATTTAAACAATAAATGTTTATAACACACACACACATATATATATATATATATGTCGCGACCCTTCTGAGCACAAACATTTTTGCTGCCTCCTGAGTCCCCATGGGTTATTAAGGGTCAACCACAACCCGATGTAATTCGCACTTCATTTTATTTCATGTGAAGGTTTCAGACGCCTCTCCTCGCCTGACATTTTGTTAGGGTTTCGAAAAATACATGTGAACACTTTTGATAAAATTTATATAGGAAATTTTTAAATAATTCTTTTAGTAAAATTATTAATTTCAAACAAAATAATATTTAGTTTTACAAAACTTGGAATTAAAAATTATAAATGTTTGTTTTACTTCATCAAAAATTATAAATATTTTAGTCTTTGTTTTACTTCATCAATTTTCAAGGCTGATGAAAGCTGATATATAAACAGCAGCAAATTTAGTTTTAGTTTGCCCAAAAATATCTGCAAGAAATTTACTAAAAGAAGAAGTCTCTGTAACAAGGAACGTATATACAAAATTTATTTTATTTTTTTAAAATATTGTTAAACCATAAGTATCCTGAATGGGAGAAAAAGGTTTATTCTAAAAAGTATAATATCGTTCGTTTTGTAGATTCACAGTTTTTACTGTAATCTATTAACTCGTACGAAATATTGTTTCGTGTTTGTATTCAGTCATCAAGAATTGAATTATTATTATTATTTTTGACTTGTCAATATTTGTTATTTGAAATAAAGTTTCATAAAAGAATTTGTGTTCATTATTCATATATTTATGTTGGAAGTCCTTTCTGATTAATTGGAGTCAGATCAAAGATTATTGATTAAAGAATAAAGAATAGAGATTTACGATTAAAGATTAAGATTTAAGATTTGTGTTTAAAAACTGAATGTTTAAATCAAAGATAATTTAATACCCAACAATTTAACCAGCAGTGCCAGGTCTGGAGGACTGCGGGTTCATTTTAAGTCAGGACATGCTGTGGTCTCAGCGCTGCTCGGGGTTGATTCCATGTTATATGTATATGTCATGTTTGTCGAAACGGTGTCATTATTTAATTTTTCTTTATCACGGTGTTGATTGTTTTTCTGCTTCTTGCGTGCGCCCCTCATGCTTTGTTTGTCTGAATACTTTCATCGTCGTATGTCCGCCACTGATGTACCTGTCTCGATAAAGATCAATCTGTTATGAAATTGTTATTTTACATCAATCACTTCTCTTAACCCATTGGTATTTGTAACTCATCATCTATCAACTCTCAATTTAACTTCAGTTTAACCTTATCTTATTATTATTCGCTGTTATCATTCATTTTTGCCCTCTCGTATATACCCATAAAAATATCGTCATAAAATATCGCCATAAAATATACCAACAACATGTTCTATTTATCAACTTGAGAATCATTACTAATATCATTATTTACAAAACGATTCTAAGGAATTAGTTCGTCAAAAGATCTCGTGGCTACTCAAGCCTTTCTCGCAGTAACATTGACTATCATCTACCATCACGTTATCTCATCTATTAATCGAAAAAAATAATTCTCTTTAATCGAAAGGTTATATTTGACAATCATTACGGACACCATAGGTGAACCGTTTATATCTATGGTCGATGATCATTCCGCGAATAACTGCGACCATGTCTCTGGTTTACCAATTTATCGAGGAGGCGATGCATTCACCTTCGCAGCGGCGAGCGCGGCCTTCTCCCTTCGCTTTCTGTTCATTGTCGTAATTCATTCGGAGCATTTTTATTTGGGATGATGACACAGCGGCGACGGAACTCTACCTACTTGCTAGACTCTAAAAAGGGGTAATTGTTTTTATGAATTTATTAATTAATCACTGATTTACTAAATCAATATAGAAAAATAAACGTTTCATAATACGCATATTCAAACCATGAAAAACAATGTCGGAAATTTACATTTGTACGTGGATTTTTGTCGATGATAAAACTGGATCCGGAAGAGTGTTCGGCGGTCGGCTTTCGGTTCTCGATTCGTTAATTCGTGGATCGTTCGGAGTATCTCTGTAATTCAGTAGTGTGGACTCCTGTTTCGTTTTAATTTCTCCAACTGTTCCAAATAATGGTTCTGGTAAATTGTGGTTCAAACGTTGTCTTAATGTTCTCAATTATGTTCTCTCAAAATGTTCCTGCAAATTACTCCAAATGTTGCTAAAAGTTCTGATTCTGTCTCGAAAAACTGTTATATTTATAACAATGTCTTTTCTGCCTGTTGCGTAATTTTAATCGTGGCCTCTTCCGATTGGCCAGCACCGAAGATTTTGGGTTCTGATTTGTCCACATAGTCGTTACTATGCCGTGTGTAGTGGAACAAGGACTGCTTTGTCACCGATTATTCATCGCAACTAATCGCGTGGTGTCGCTTTTTCAAACAAGGCATGAATCATAGGTAATTTTAATTAATTGTCTTTATATTTTTAATTAATTTCTCAATTTTGCAGGGTATAAAAAAATTGAGGTCTTCGCTCAGGGTGATCCGATTCTTCAACGGGTTTCGACCAGAGAATCTGCTCATGGAGAGCTACCGGGAGAGGGTCGGATGACCTTCTACACTTACTGGGAAGTTCGGTAATGGCTTTTGTTGTTTTCCGGGTTTATTATTAATTAACTTTTACATCTTCAGGGTCTATAACTTGTGTCGTGGTGCTACGATTCTAAGATGGATTACCACCAATGGTGCTCCTCACTAAAATCTATCTATGGAGTGCCGGATGTCCAGCTTTCTCAGTCGGGTGAGTTTTTGTGTGACTTTGTTTATTTTTAATTCGTAATGCAATATTTCAGTTTCGATGCGATGCTAATGATGCTCTGCCGGACTGCAAGGAGTTCGAGAATAGTTTGGGGTTCGATTCACAACGTCATGTCGTAAACTCTTCAAATATATGTTTTGTATTGTGGAACATCTTTTTCCTTTTTTAGTGCTAATGTTGATGTTTGATATTTTGTTAATGTATTGTAATGGGCAAATGCGTGTATTCAATGTATGACAATGCGTAAATGCGTTTCTGACCGCAACATTAATATTTTGAAAATATAATATATTAATATTTTTTATTTATTTTTTGTTCAATATTTTAAAAATATAATTTGATTAAAGCTTGTTTTATATAATTATTGGACATGTTTCGATGTTTATATACATCATCATCAGCAATTTTAATAGAATTTTAATAGATACATTAACTTTAAAAGCTATATTACGAATTAAATATTATTATTTATTAAAATATTATTGGGTAATAATGGCAAAAATATTTTAATTAAAAATTTTAAGTATTGAAACAACCTTACTTTGCCCATTCTGAATGTTAATTAATGGGTTGTAGTGTCTTATTAGTAGAGATTCACAAAACTGTCGTTCGTAATGTGAATCAAATCTCTTTGGTAGAACAGAAAACTCATCTTTTGAAATGGATGAGGTTCTATCCTACAACATAACCAATGATCAAGAACCTTACTCGATCGACTCATTTGCGAGTGCTCGCTAATCGGATTTTGAGATGACGATTTGTCTCTCCGATGTGGGCCTCCCATCTCTGTAATGGTATTGAGCCTAGGCTCTTTAGAGGGTCCACCCAAACTAAAGTCCTTAAGGGCCCCTCGATAGGCCTCCTACGGAGTCAGTGGCCTTCCGCCTCTGAGCAGTCGGCTTGCCAGTAACGAACGATCAACCATGAAACTTTGTACCATGGCCGTACATGCCGTTGGCTGTTACGGTGGACGCGTAACAACCGCGAAATGGGCACTTGAATTGTCCTCTTGCAGTCTTATAATCGGCTGGCAGTCAGTATTGTAGGTGCGTCTCTTCGGCATCATCGTTCGGCTGTATCCTCGGCATACTCACAGTTGCGTCCGGCAACTAAGGATTGGATTGGTTTGACGTCAGTTCTTCCTCGTTCTCTTCTTCCAAATTTTCTTTTCTCTGGGCGTTGGATGTTGGCGTTTCTTGATGATTCTTCTGAATATGAATTCTTAAGAAACCAGCGGCCTTGTATTCCATCGGACAGTGTTGACATTGATATTTTCCTTTCTTCTGACGTGACTGGGCTTTCTTCTCTCTCTTCTTCTGCGGGATTGGCTCTGCTCCTTCGTGATCTCTTCTGAGATGCCTGTTTAACTCATTCACTTCCGCATATTGTATGTAACAGGCATCCATCGGGCAGCTATGTTCTTTCAGACGAGGTAACACCAGTCTTAGTGTTTGCTCGTCCTCGCTTCTTTGGATTCTCTTCAGTCGGAATACTTTCTCGATCTTTCCATCCATCTTCAGTATGTTTTCCTGCAGAACGTCTCTTTTAAATTCACCGAAACTGTACCCGGCTCCAAAGAGCCAGTGAGCATCCACTCTGAGACATTCTACCAGATGAGACATTCTCCTACCGCTGATCTTCTTTCCTCCGATGAGTTCGCATCCACTGATCTGTATGACGTTTTCCGGGCATTCTCCTAAATCGACCTTGGTATTGTGTACGATTCTTCTCCGCGCGATGATATCCATTGGGCTTTGCAGTCCAATTGATATCTCATCCATCCTAATCATTTCGGCTTTCGAAATCCCCAAAGTTCGCCGAGTACAGAGATTGTGAAATGCTTTTAGCTTTTTCACGTGTACTTCAATTGTCCTCCAATTTTCACAGCTGTAGTAAACCACCGGGAATACACAGCTGCTAATTATGTTCTTCTTATTCCGGAGAGACAATTAGTTGTTCTTCAAACTGGTCTAATCGTCCGTAATTTCGCTGCTCCTTTCTGAATTCTGGCTTTGATGTCCGTACCTGAGCTTCCTACACTTTCAATTATCGATCCCAGATAGCAGAATTCGTCCACCCATTCTATTCCGGCATTCAGCTCGTCTCTTGCCGTAATGTACTTTGCTCCATTGAGATTCAGGATCTTTGGTTTCCCAATGTTGATTTTGAGCCCCATATTCAAGAACACAGTGTTAAGACACGTGAGATTCCATTCGATATTTCCATAGTCTTCGTCCAATGTACGAGTTTTGACACCCGTGACAATTAAATTTATATACCAGATTAGCTTGCAAACCACAAACTGTTTTCGATTTCTTTGAGAGAAAACGTTGAACTTTTGATGTGACAGAGACTACTTTAGCACTACTTATTGTTCTACAAATACTCTTTTTGATAAAGGTAATGGCCTCGTCATACTTAACAAATCAGATTACAAAGGTAAAATGAATGACATATTAGGAAAAGATAAATTCAGTAAATTAAATTTAAAAGAAAATAGTAAACCGTTACCGATGAAGAATGAAACCGAATTAAAGGATACATTAAAGCGTCTTCATTAGAGTAAAAGCATCAATCAGAAATTTGAAAAACTGTTGGTATGCCAGGGTTCACAACCAGCTAAACTGTATTGATTAACTAAAATACATAAATCTGGTCATCCACTCCGCCCTGTTTTATCAATGATTGACACAGTTCAGTACAGAGTCGCGAAGGTTCTTGATTCACTATTGAGTCCTTTAATTTCAAATGATTTCGAGATTATGGATAGCTTTGGCTTCAAAGATTTCATTTTGAATCAGGTACCGAAATGTAATTCTGAGTGTACGGTCTCATTTGATGTCTCCAGTTTATTCACGAACGTACCTGTGGAATTATGTTCAATGGACATTGTCGGCCCATTACCAGTAACTGTCAAAGGAAATAAACATGTTTTAGTATTTTGCGATTATTTAACGAAATGGGTTGTTGCAAACCCAATACATAATCAAAAAACAGAAACAGTAGCTCAAGTTTTTATGGAAGAAATAATTTTTCGTTATGGAACTCCGATGAAATTACTAACTGATCAAGGCTCAAATTTTAAGAGTAAATTTTTCAAGAGTGTTACCGAAAAGTTCGGAATAACTAAACTAAATCAAAAAGTTGAAGAATCCCGTTATAATTTTGCGATTCAAAAACAAGAAACAGAACAATGAATTTAAAAAAAATATTAATTTATCAAAAAAAAACTAAACACGGTAATTATTTATCACTCATTCCTTGGATTTGTTGGTTCTTTTTACCTTTATCTAAAGCTTTGGATATCAATTCTTTCCCAGCAAAATTTGAGTTGCCTATCTTAAGTAATTACGAGTCTATTAATCTTACAATGTTTTAATTTGGCAATATCAATGCTTGAATAATGAAACCTTTCAACTTAATTACAGTAAAGGTGAGAAGTTAGGACAAATAATGTTAAATAATAAAGAAAAAATAGTGTTAATCCGACATTTAAAGGTAAATCAACAATATGATTTTAGAATCAAATATTGGGAAGATACAAAAGTTTTGGGTCTAGAACCTCAATTTACAATGTTCATGCAAATTTGGACAAAAGATGTTTATACTTTGCTTTCAATAGAACCTTCTTGGTCAAAAATTATTGTTACCAGCAAACTGAATAAACTCGAAAAAGTTATAATTCAATATTCAAGAGGTTCACGATCAGTTTCTAGAATATTGTTAAATTCAAAACCCTTTCTCATTATCGATGAACTTACAATAGGTCAAAATTACATTTTAAATTTAATATATTTCGAAGCTCAGTTGCTTAATAATTTGAGTTATAACAATAATAAATGGATTCCTTTTTGAAACTCGAAT
This sequence comes from Girardia tigrina, assembly GCA_001938485.1. Lineage (NCBI taxonomy): Eukaryota > Metazoa > Platyhelminthes > Tricladida > Dugesiidae > Girardia > Girardia tigrina. Next base: position 2,286 of record MQRK01158476.1, on the reverse strand, counting down.
TGTAAAATTGGAAATCGAACTTAATCCCGTAATTATCAATGTAACTTTAGACAAAATATATTTTTAAAGAAAATCAAACAAAAATGAACAAGTTATCATTATAAATACCTTAGCAACTATACATCAAAAGGTTATATTAAATTATTTCAAATCAAATGGTGAAATGTTAAATCTTCAAGTAGAAGAAACATTTGTAAAATTTTTATACTCTCGTAAAGATATCCCAAGAACTAAATGGATAACTACCTTTTTGGAGGAACAAATTATTAAAACCCCTATCAAAGTTGTTTTAAAGGATAATCAAACCTTCAGAAATGAATCGAATATTAGTTTCCTTTCAATCAAAAAATCAGAGCACAAATCGCTCAAAGAAAGATCAAAAAATATAAACAATACAATTCTTGATTTTGATTATAACTATTATTTTGTTTTAATCATACTATTTTTCATCATTAGTATTCTATTAACAATGTCTATTATACAATGTCTGGTGATCATGAAAAAGAAAAATCAGTCCATGAACCAAGAAGCTATTTCAAATGGACATCCTGGTATCAACTTTGGTATAACTGTTAGTAAATTGCATGTTTATACAGTTACATTGTGACATAATGTTGATTTAAACAATCATGTTTTATATTGTGATCATCCTTATTAACTTTCTTTATCTGTTAAACCTTATAATCTTTCATCTTTATTTCATTGTAAGACTATTGGAGGATCCCAAATTATTAATTTTAATTATATATAAATGATATTTTAAAATAATATTGAGTCAGATTAACATTATTTCAATAAAATAATTTTTCAATAAAATGGATATCTAACCAATGGATAATCTAACTAAACCAAATGTCACCAGCTTTACTTCGCAGTGTTTAATCAAGACGTATGGAAATTTATGAAGAATTCGAAAATCTGCTTCGAAAAAAATCCGGAAAATCCCATCGCCGCTATTCTAACAATCTGGTGATACCAAATATCCTGAGAACCACCGACCTCGAAATGGAGGTTTACCTAGAAAAATTAACAACCTCAATTACAAAAAAATCAAGGAATTATGTGCAGGAATGAATGATGGAACAATCGAATTACACATCATTTCGGAAACCGTTCTCAACTGCGGAAAGGATATGCTATTGTCCAACAAATTATCCGAATTCACATCTTGGGAAATCACACCAAAGGATATGGAACTGTGCATCCGAGCAGTAATTGAACCATCAATTATAGCAATAGAATTAAGAAAATACCCCAAAAAACACTACAATCCAAAGATAATGGAAGTTTAGAAGAATCGCAATACAATTCATCCGACAAAGATTTTAAACAAAGGAAAAATGTTATAAGAAAACGAATCAATATGGAAAAAATAAATGATTATCTTCTCTTTATGGATGGAGAATTCGCCTGCCAAATGGCAGATGGATCCAAGGCCCCCTTATCAATTTTGATTCTAAATGGATATGGAAAAACTGTTCTGGATACCCTAATTACTCCGAGACATCGAATAATAGAGTTTGCAGATCATGTCCATGGGTTGAAAGAAATTCATTTGCGAAACCGAATGGACGAATATGAGGCATTGAAGAAAATTTTATCTTTGTACCGTGGTCCACGGAGAAACATTTAGGGCGGCCGTCTCCGAAATTCAATATGTATCGGAAAATGGACACGTCTTGATTTGGAAGATATGACCTGAAAGGAATACTGAACTGTTGCGGTCCAATATTAGTTAAAACTGAGTTGAAAAACACCTTGCAAATAATAACCATAAAACATGAAAGAATTGAGGGAAATGAAACGTTATTATATAATACATGTATTTTAAAAATACCACAGTTGTAAACCCTTATTATGTCCAGAGGCCACGGGAGGAATTGAGAGTCCTAAGCAGGATAAAGTAAATAAAAAACAAAGCCCCAAAACTAATAAAGTTATTTACCAGACGATCCGTCGGGAATATGAGGCCAAAAGACCTTCCACGTACAGCCCTTAGTAAGGCCCACCCCTGAAGGGAATCCACAAGGTCTCGACGTGCTCCTTTGGAAAGTTATTAAACCTAAAAGAAAAATAATTAATTAAAAAACCAGACAGAAAATAACAAAGTTAATTACTAGACGACCCGGTGTGACTAGGAGATCAACAGACCCTCCCTGCATAGCTTTTAATTAGGCCGAACCCTGGATGCCACCCGCGAAATCCTGGAATGTTCCCCTGGGAAGATATACCCCTGCAAAGATATACAAATTAATTAAGTGAAACAAAGATTAATTAAAAAACTTA
>MQRK01158458.1:0-10638 GCA_001938485.1 Girardia tigrina | reverse complement strand
AAAAAAATGTAAATTAATTAAATTAAAAAGTTTTTTGAGTCTGTAAATGGAAAAATGTAAGTTTAAAAAAGAATTAGTTTTAAATTGAAATTTGTAATTATTATTTATGAATTGGCATTGTTTGTGTTTTAGTTACTTTAGTTTTTTTATAAATGTAAATTTATAAAATTTTTAGAAAACTGTAAATTAATTTAATTAAAAAGTTTGAACAGTTGTATATAAAAATGTAAGTTATGAATTGTAGTTATTAATTGAAAATTGTAATTACAATTCATTATTATTTGATTGTTTTAATGCATCAGTTTATGTAGAAATGTGATAACCAATAAAGATTTTTAAGAATTATCGATTTTTAAATACGGTTAATCTTCATTGACTGAAATGGAATGTCTAATTTGAAAGAACAGATAACTTTACCATTTGACTATATTTTTAATGTGGATTATTTTATAAATGTTAAGAGAACTCACACATTTGACAGAACATTTATTACATTCACAATTTTTATCATCTTTATGATGATCAACAGTAAGGCTTTCACTAGAATCCATCAATCGATTTTCAATATCTCCCATTATAATCTGAACTATACTTGATAAGATTATTTTATTTAAAAATTTTTAATTTGATTGGCTGAAATAAAATATTTTTATAGTCATTTTTAAACATTAATTTGATTTTAATTATTTAAAAATTTACAAAAAATAAAATCATTAAAATTATTTAAAAGCTGCAATAATAAAAACTAAAAATTTGAATATTAAATCTAAATTTAAATAAATTAGTTTCAGATTATAAAAAATTAAATATTGATAATCCATCTGGTTAGGAGAGGCACGATCCCAAATCAACATACAACATTTGAACATGCAAAAACTACGCAAAAACATCCACATACCAAATATTCCTCACAATAAAGACATTTGAAGATAATCATGTAAAAAATTCCCGATCAGAGATTGTATATCAAAGAAACTGACCAAATTTCAGCATTTACAAAATTTTGTGGCGACATTCATGGTGAATGGTATTATTTAATGAGAATATTTCAAAATTGTGGAAAACCATGAACTTATAGATATTTGTTTCTTGGGGATTATGTTGATTGCGGTTATTGTTCATTGGAAACAGTATATGTGTTGTTTGCTTATAAAATTAAATATCTAAATAGAAAATATTATTATGTGTAAAATCATCAAATGATTTACTTTTAAATATAGATATTTGTTTCTTGGGGATTATGTTGACTGTGGTTCTTGTTCATTGGAAACAGTATATGTGTTGTTTGCTTATAAAATTAAATATCTAAATAGAATATATTTATTAATCTAAAACGAGAACAGGATACGAGCTGTTGAACTCTGGGCGTGGCTCCCGCGCTCAAACTACCGCTCTGCGATCATTTTTGCGATCATTATCATCAATGCCACAGTGACTATCCTCTCATGATATGTGTCAAAATGTTTCTTCAAAACTGTAAATTCAGTTTCATTGTTAACTATATCTCTATTTCTGATCTGAGGCATTCTTAATAAAGCATTTAAAACCATGCTTAAATGTTCAAAGTGAATTATCCAATCAAATTAAAATCTTTATATATATATATATATATATATATAGAAAGAGAAAGTCTTGTGAACGCTAATTTGATATTTTTATACAAAGCTTTGGTGATAGTTTGTTTAAGAAATTGATTATTGTACATGTTTTAGAATTAATTTTTCATCGTCAGTAATTATAATTTAATGTATAATATAATAAAATATAAATAAATTGCAGATTTATCAGCAAATATTACATTTTTCATGATTTTATTATATATTAATGGCACAAATTTTTATTTATTTTAATGAAAGATTTTAAGAGCTTTGCCTACTTTGAATATTAATTAATGGAATGTAGTGCCTTATCAATATATTAGTAACAACATTGTGAAGAATATCTTAAATTGTTTGTATGTGTAAATGTAGTGATGCTGTATGTTGATATGAGTATGTTGAATTTAGAATGGTGATTCTCCACCCAGATGGAAATTGGTATTTTTTAAATTTAAAGTGATTGAATATTGTAACTAAAATAATAATTTTATAGGTTAATATTTTTTTAAATTAACAATTAAAATTAAGTTTAATATTTTTTAAGAAAAGAAATGCATTTAATTATATATAAATAACTTTAATGTAATTTAAATTAAATTCATTTTTAATAATTTAATGACATTTTTATTATTTTGTGTTTTATTAAGAAATGGTTTTAATTATTATTTTAATTAATATTTTTAAAAATTAAATATTTTAAAAAGATTTAGAAAAATTGTTCGAATAATCATGATTAAATGAGAAATAACGAAACTAATTAGAACGATGGCAAACAGTGAAAGATCTTCTGAGTTTTAATGACTCTAAATGTGATAGTAATAAAAATTCTAATGAGAATTGTCTTAATGTTTTTAATAAATATATATATACGATTTTTCGATAATAATAAGATTTGTCATTACATCAATTATTGAAACCACTTTCGTTATTCGACATTTTTCTTGATTAATAAATTTTCTGAGTTTCTTCCTAATTTTTAAAAATAAATAAAAAATATTTATTATTATTTATTAATTATGTAGATTCTAATTGGTTAACATTAAATCTAAAATTTTTTAAAAAGTATCAATAAAATAATATATTAAAATTTTAAAATTACATTAAAAATTAAATATTACATTTGTCTTTACTTTAAAATTAAATTAAATTATTTTTAATTAGTAGGAATTGAAGAAAATACAAATCATCCATCTGGGAAGGAGAGACGCAATCCGAATCAACATACAACATACAAATTAAAAACAACAGACAATTCAGAACATTCCTCACAAGTATCATATTTAACAATTCTAGTTTTATTAATCATGCAACAAAAATGTTTCCATTGAAACAGTCTTGTACCGACAAGAGATTGTTCTTATTGAATCATTAAAGTTTCCTCTACTTTGATCACTAGTATAAGTTATGCAAGTCATAAATCCGTCAATAATTGAACAAATTCATATGTATAAATAAAAAATGTTTTTTATGATAAAATAATATTTCAAAAGTTCACCATTTTTTCTTTTATAATTTCTTCTCATGTGTTTAAATATATATTTTTACACTTTTCAAGGTCTGTCTGACAAGAAAACAAGGATTTATCGATGAGTAGTTATAAAGGAATAAAGCAATGTTTGGAAAAATGTTCAAGCAAACGAGAATTTCGTTAAATAGATGAAACGATTATAAAAAACAAGTCATTCATCATTTTGATAACCAGAAAAGATAATAACTTATAATCCGTATTGCTAAGCTAGATGTCACTAGTTATCCTGGTAACTAACTTGCTGCACGTGTTTCCGGTGACTGGGGTAGCGTATCACAATGTGCAGTCTACTGAGCGATATTGTAGCACATTTAAATGTCTAGAATCTTTTGATTCTGTCTCAAGAGGAGACCCACGTCTGAGGTCGCTCTAACTGTGATTTATTTGTCTTAAGATAGTAGTTTTAAAAGAAAAGTGGAAAAGTTCATTGTAATTTTGTAAATCAAGAGATAATCATATTTATTTAATAATAAAGTAATTTCTTAGTAATATAATCCCGGATATTTATCATTAATACAGTACCGCTCATATTAATCGACTCACGTCTTCAAAATATATTTTTATGATTTTTATACATTAAAAATGGATATTTTTTGACCAAATTTTTATCAAATGTAAACAACTATAGTTGGTTTATCATTATTCAGAATTAATCATTTTCACGTGAATGTTAACAGAAATAAATGTTTGTAAAAAAACTATGATGACATTTTGGTGGTTCAAATTAATCAACTCAAATAATTTTGTGTCATATATCCACTTGAAATAGAAGGAAGAGTAGAATAGGAATAAGACCAAATAAGTTTTTTTATGACAACCTGTCAAGACAACATGAAACTATCAGAATAAGTAACAAATACACTATTTCAACAGGTCTGTATCAGTATTTCAGTAGTCCACCCTTAGCTGCAATACAGGCGTGAATACTTCGGGCCATACCATGAATCAAATACTTACAAACATTCTTAATACCATCATCATTACTCCAAATGTATCTCATAGCTTCAATTTGAGTTTCTTTAGAAGTATAGTGCTTTGCGTGAACCTTCTGCTTGAGAATAGCCCACAGATTCTCTATTGGGGATAAATCAGGGCTATATAGAGGCCACTCCAAAATTTGAATTCCTTCTTGTTCCAACATAGCCATCACATTTGCAGCTTTATGGCTTGTTGAAATACCCCATTACCATGGACAAACCACTCATTCATTTGAGGGAGAAGATGTGTGCGCAAGGTATCTATATACTTCGCTCCATTAATCATACCAGCAATTAAACAAAGAGGCCATGGGCCATGGTAACTGAAACATCCCCAGAACATCGATCTTTTGAGAAAGGGTTGATGCTGGGCTGTATGAGCTTGCTGAATGCTACTACCTTGCTGGTGTTTCAGAAAATGAGAGCAAGGTTGCGAAAAATCCACGGCAGTTTCGTCTGAGAATATGACCAACAAAATTTAATATAAAAGGCAAAGTTTAAGTATCTACATATACCAGACTTTATTAATATAAAGAAATACCTTTTCCCATTGTTGTATACTCCAATTTTGATGTGATTTAACCCATTGGTGACGTAATTTCATCTGGTCAGAGGTTCACAATGGAGATTTCACAGGCCTATGACTCACAATTCCGGAACGAGCAAGTGACCGTTTTACAATAGAAAGGCTAACGGTTGTCAGCTCACCACCCACAGATGCCTGGAGCTCTCTTGCTGTTGATCTAGGATTTTCTACCCTCTTGCGTGCCAAAATTCTCACTTTTACGGCCACATCTGCCTTGACGCTGGGTGTTTAAATCGCCAGTTTTGTTGTACCGTTTCTGTACACGAGCTACTGCTGATAGAGACACATTTAACTCATTTGCTATGGATCGTTGACTAATACGAGCCTTTCGCTTGCTTACAATTCGTTTACAGATTTCAGTAGGAGTGTCCATTGCGAAGTAAACTAAAATTAAAAACTCAGTAAGTAATGAGTCGATTAATTAGACCTGGTAAAACACATTCAAAGTTTTGTATTATTGATAGAAATAACTCCAAGAAATACAATTTATAATAGTTATTTTATTATAATAAACTAGCAATACTTGGTTATGTTTAATAAAAATGTGGTTAAAAAAATATCCATGTTTAATGTATAAAAATCATAAAAATATATTTTGAAAAGACGTGAGTCGATTAATATGAGCGGTACTATAGAGGAGTAACCAATTAACAAAGTAGCTAAATTATTGAAACGCCATTGAGTCTACATATATAGACTAAATATAGTTAAAATTGTACAGGAAATACTTAGGTACACTATCAATGTTTGATTGTAGTGATACAATTTGTGAAAAGGAACATTTATAAGTCTTCTTTCACAGTAAATCCTCATCTGCCGGGGTTGTATGATTTTATTCATTTTATTTCATATCCAAGATGATTCTCAAACAAATATTATTTTCATTAATGTATAACATTGATGGAAGTGTTCAAGGGTATTAAACAAACGGGAAAAAAATATGATCTACAACAAAGTGAAGATCATAACATCACTTTTGTATATAATCCTAGAGAGAGGTAAAATAGAAAGTATTGTTAGACTCTCGAGAGACTGCAGAAAAGAGGTCCCGAAGAAGATCAACTGAATTAATAAAATAAAATTATCAGAGAGACGAATGTATGAAGCTTGTAAGTATTTCTTTCAGAACGAAATATTTACATTAATAGTGTTTAATTTTATGTTTAAAAGATAGTTATTACTGGTCTTGTTGTGCTCCCCTCTCTCGACAACAATTTCGTGGACTCAGAACCCCTATCCGTTTTTTTGAGTTGAACGGTAACTCAGTCATATACTTTACATTACTTCATATCTGCGACGATATTTCTCATAATTAGGGAACAGACGCGCCTCCTCTACGCATATCAACAACTTGTATGCGCTTCGGAGCGCCTTCGGGGTTCTAACCAGTAACGAGTATTGCCCGACTAGTGAACTCAATGTCTGACGGGGTTGATATTGTTTCAATTCATTGTTTAAATGTTTATTGGGCTAGTTTATTAATTAAGCCGGACGAAGAGAGCCCCAATGAAGTAAACGTTTGTCAACCTGCGTGCTCCTTGCATACCTCCAAAAAGTTATTATTTTTTAAACATTTTTTATGTAATATTACTTTTCAAACAATTTTAAACTTTCCTTCTATCATAACTTTCAAAGATTTTCTGATTTTGATTTAAAATTTTGATTTAAATAGGAGCTTTAGCTTTGTTTATTTATTTTATTTACCGTATTTGTTGGCATTAATTATTTAAATATTTTACAGCAACTTGTTATACGTGATGATAGTTTTTCTTAACATAATAAATCTGTCATTGGAAACTTTTGGTGACTGTAATCAATTGTTTGCATCTCTCGTCGGTCTCGTGAATTGAAATTTTATTACATTCCTACCATGGCTAAATGTTGTTCAAATGTATGTTTTACATGTAGGCTCAAATTAAGTCGATATATACACAGACATAAGAGCTCTGGTTTGAAGTTCTTAAATTTATTTCATAACGTTACAAATCTTGGGATTAAATAGATCACGTTATTTACATCACCTCATCATCAAACACTGATTCTCGCACATGTATAAACTGACTAATCCAATGGTAGATGGTAGTGCATGAAAGGCACGTCTTCCCATAAGTTTCCATCATATGAGTTAAAATTTTTTTCATTCTTCTCGCTTTGCAAAATGAAAATTTTTTATTACACTGCAATATTCTACTGGACTCGGGTAAAATTTGGAAATGACGGTCTACAAAACAAATAAAGAATAATTCAATATACCAAAAATATACCAATTACCTATCATTATTTATGTAATTCATGATAACAAAAATATTTTTTACAAATATTCTATCATAGGTAGTCCAGGTACTTATTGGGCACACCACGTAATTTAGAATTCGTTTAATTATGGTATTTTCCAATCAATTCGGCACTTTATGAAAGGTCGTTGAATGGAATAATTTGATAAAGTTAAAGAAGACAGTTCGGGACAGTCTACATGTTGTTCTAGAGACTAACCAGTGGTAACAGAGTCATGGTGTTTCTGCTGCTGATCGTGCTGGGCCTATTTTTATTGAGTGATTGATTTTAGTTTAGCTCATTTTTTATTCACAATGAGGTATTTGTTTTACAAAATTAATAAAATTCAATATAAAAAATATATTTAAGTTCTTTTTTCAAATTATTCAAATTCCCTTGAAAACCAATTCGCTCGGTAAATTCAATCAAAATTTAAAAAAATTAAATTCATAAATACCAAAAAAAATTTTGTCTCAAAAATAAATTTGATGAAACGCCAATCTCAAAAAAATCGTTCGAAATTAAAATCAGACTCAAAATTTCGTTTCAAAAAAATTCGTAACAGGACAAAATTTTCAATTAAAATTTTTTGGGCTTTTAAATTGCAAAAATTGATTTCATTCATTACTTTTACTTAACCCTTCATATTTTTAATAATTAAAATCTTATTTGGTTTTTTAGACCTTAGAAATATTTTCCGCCATTTTTTAAGGATTTGATAAAAAGTTCTTTTTCATTATTTAAATAATTATTTTATTTTAAATTATTTATTAAGACTATTCTGACCATTTCTGTAATATTTATTTTATTGTCAAATGTGGAATACGAAATTGACTTTAATTATTTTTTTTGTTTGAATACGCGCTAACAGCGCGTTGTTTGTGGCATAAATAGATCTTGTCGTTTCTATAATGTGACGATACGAAATTTATTAAAAAAAGTTTTTTTTAATATTTTCAGCACAACATTTACTTTTATCGACAATCAAAATTGACCAAATAGAAAAATTATCAAATTACTTACACTTAAAAAATATTTATATGATAAAAATAGTTTACTGACAATTTATAAGTAGATAAAATCGTCTAGCAGACAAATTGACATAAGCACAAAATATATTTGTTCTTTGTGATCCTCGTAAATCTTTATAATAATGACTAAATTTCAAAAATAAAACAAGAAAATATATTTCTGTGCATTTAAATACAAAACAAAAATCCTTTACAACATCCAAATGTATAATATGAATATATCCGGTATTCATTATTATACTATTTACTAATTTAATGTTATATCTTTTTTATAATTATAACGTTAAATTTTATAATTTTGTTAAAAGGAAACTGTCGTTAATTTCTCTGTTAATATTTTTTTATTTATAGTAATGTACATTATAATCAAAATACTTAATAATCATATTTTCATTTGAAACAAAAAGAATTATTAATATTATTATATTATATTGTGACAAAACATCATTTTCATGATGAAAAGCCGAATTCTTTAAGGGTAGCCGATTATATGTCATAAAAATATTAAATTATTAATATCACTCAGACAACTGCAATTAACATTTGATGAGTTTTTCGGCGTAAAAATCTGATTATAAAGGCCGTGAGAATAATTTAATCATATATAGTATGATCACGAGATCATTATGTATAAAATATTAATGACTTTAATATTGTTACATAATAAATACATTAGATTCTGACCCAAAAATGTTGCCGATGTCCACAAAGAGAGCCAAGAGAAATTATATGGATAACTGTATTTTGTTAATTACTAGGGTTATTTTATTATCGAAAATTATATGTGACCATATGTGAAACTAGGTTTATTAAATAAAAGGTTGTTTGAAAGTAATTATTTATCAATTACTAACTTGTTCTTCGAGTATGGCGGTATAAAATCTTAGATTTAAAAGGATATAATGAAGACATTTTGAACTTTTGGAAATGAACTCTTCTGTTAAAAGATTTGTTAAAAGAGACTTAAATTCATATATCTTTAGAATTCTATCCATCACTCTTCAAATCTAAATGAAGTGAATAATATTTTTAATAATCTTAAAAGTCATGAGAAGAAGTAAATTTCACCTTTATTAACATGCTATGATCATTTTACGTTTAACATGAGAATATATTACAAATGGTGCGTTCAAGGAGTACCTGATCTAAGGTAAAAAATGTCATTGCAAATGTTAGTTTTATTGTGTGATTAAATAAATTCTACGATCTTTTGCAGTTAACATTACTTCCAATCTCGGACAACAATTGAATATTGGATCAGGAGTTTAAAAGTGGTCGAACCTCTGTTTATGATCAAGAAAGATCTGGTCGGCCAGAAGAAATTTTTGACACAATTGATGAAAGATTTGAGAAAATGGTACATAAAGAGCATCGAATTACCACGAAAATATTGTCAACGAAGCTCAACATGAAACGTACCATGAAAGCTATACTTGAAAAAATGGAAAAAATTAAAAAAAATAAAAGTTCTAGATTTTTTTAAATTTTGAATTGTATAAAGTTTTGCTGTAATATGTAAATATTTGTACATTCTTAATTCTACAAAGTTAAATGTAAATAATATTTTTTTAATTTTAATTCTTTGACGTTTTCTGGAAAGATCAACTTTCACTGTTGTGACAAACAACATCGTAATTGCCAATAACACATCGAAGAAGGTATGTGGAATATTTTACGAAAAAGCAAGAATTAATCCAGAACAAATATTTTGAACTCATGACTTAAAAACCCATATACTTCAACAATTCTAAAAGGTTCAAAGCATCTCAACAACAGATTTTGTATAAATGACTAGTATATCAAGTGGAGTTGTCCGCTGAATATTGATAAATTGCTTGAAGAGATGTTATACGAAATTACAGCTGAACAATGAGATCTCTGAGGAACTGTGTATTCATAAGAAAAAATTGTGTAAATATTCAGACTATATAGGACACTAGATATTGACATAGTATATTCACATGTGTATCTTTTTAGATTGGTAGCATCTTTTAACTGATTACTAAAAATACTTAATAAGCCTCCCCCGACTGTGACGGATAGTAAATCACAGTGAACTACGATACTGAGCATCGATGTACAGGCTAGTGAATAAAAGACTGTATCGGATGGAAATCTCAAAAATACAAGAGCTTCTGATCCAATCACACGGCTTTGGCTGCTATAGTCCGAACCGTCAGGGCATAGGTACTTTTCGGTTTGTATTTAAAAAATGACAAATCATGATCTCATGTTCCATGGATTTGAAGGTATTTGATTGTATAAGCGTACTTAGCGCAACGGAGAAAGAGACCTTCGAATAATCCCCTGTTCATTATATTATGAAACCACAAAGCTAAAATTACGTTCGGGATCATTTCTTGATCGCCCTCGTCAGTAGTACCAAGAGACACTAGCATATCAATATTTACGATAGGATTTAAAGTATCTATACGTCTTTTATTTGAGATTTTTTGTGCATTTACGGTACAATTAACATTTATTCGATAGTTAGTAATTTTAAATTTTGTTTTCAAATTTTCGATTTTCGAATTCAATGCAAAAACCAAAACTCAATTCACCTTTTAAAAATTTTATTATTATTTCAATTACAAATTATTACAATTGATGCAGTAAAACAATACTGCAATTTTTTCAATATATA
>MQRK01158431.1:0-13050 GCA_001938485.1 Girardia tigrina | reverse complement strand
TATTTTTAATTAATATTTTATTTTCTTTTTTTCTGAAAATTTTTAATTATAAAAAAATAAATAAATTTTAGTCTAACAAAAACCAACTTTTTCCCACATTATATTGTTTTAATTAATTAAATTGCAAGTCATATATATACATTAAACAATAAACAATAAAAATTAAAAATATTTTCTTTTATAATTGTGATCTATTTTTATATATTCCACACCTACGTGTTTCTGTCTTCACTGTTTCCTGACTAAAATCGATAATGATGTAAGCGTATTCTTCTTGAAGAAAATATATCCGTCGTTATGGCGACGGTTATTCGTATTCCGAGGATGTAGTCGGCCAATGAGATGCGTCCATTGAGGCAGAGATCCCAGCTTTCTATTCATTAACAAAAAACTATAATTTTATATAAATAAACTCGATTTTTCAAATACTTTTGATTTTTAATTATGATTACTATTTTTATTATTTTCTCGCTTTTGCAATTCCTAACCGGTGCTCCGATAGATACCGCCGTCAACGAGTTGAATCAGTTAATGAAGACCCCCTTCGACAAGGTATGGTTAATTGGTATGTCTTATATTCCTTACGGCCATTTAGAACAAGAACGACAACAAATCTTCATTGACATTAACTCTCGAAAATGCCGAATTTGTTTCCAGTTGGCCATCGGTTAAATTAATGGAATATTTGGGACAAGTATCTGGACTTTCTTTTTGTCCAAAGGGGTTTCTTTATATTTTTCACAGAGCAGATGTTGAAATGAATGAAAGGTTTTATTTTTGTGATTAATGGATATTTTTTCAATCAAAGTTTACTTGATTAATAATTTAATTTAATATGAACCGTTTATTTTGAAAGTGACCTAATTCCATTTACGTTAAAATCGAGATGATTAAGGGTTTGCGTTAATCAACTAATATGTGTAACAAAAAAATCTTAATGATTTTAGACAAATTTGGCACAAATTGCTGCAAAATGTAAAGATCACGTGGAAATGCAATTATTTAAATTGTTAGCTTATTTTTTTTGGAAAATGGAATTAGGCCACTTTCAAAATAAAGGGTTCATATAACATTTTTTATATAAAAATGTTTTAGTTGAAGTTTGTTGGGGTTTATATCGAATTTATGAAGAACACCAAATTATTAATTGCAATCATACTTCTACAAATAATTTATATTTTTTGAAAATTTAATTGGTCGTAATATCGATATTTATTTGAATTCATTAATAAGTACAATAATAAATTTATTTAAAAAAAAAATTCGAACACAATTTCTGCTTCTTTTTCTTATTTAAGAATCATTTCGATGATCTTCGTTATTTAAAAAAGTAAAATGAGATGTGAATGATTATGTTTTCAAGAAAATATTAGTAAATTCAATTAAAAGTATCAAATTTCAAATTCTCTCCAGAATTTGTCATAACTTCGAAAATCTTAGTTTAAAAATTTTCGTAAGATTTTATTTGTATTTTAATTTAATTCTTTCTTTCATATTCAGGTTTAAACACTCAGATTAAAAAAATGTTTTTAATTAAAAGAATTATTTTCTAACCATATGACATTTGATATTAGGGAACAGTAATTTTTGAAAGATTAATCTCATTATGTCAAAAGATAAAAAACAAAGGGTGAATTTATTATTTAATCATCAAAGTCATCACAAAAATGATAATCAATGTAACAATGATTAAAACAAAGTGGTGATTTGCACCAGGAACAAATAATAAAAGGCATCTCTCCGCATGACAACTGCGAACATGTTGCAGGCACATTATTGAAACAAAAATCTGTAGGATTTACAAACTGTTCATAGTCATCAATGAAACCACAACAAAACCAAGCATATTTCCAAGTATTGACATATCTTGGAGATGAAAATTGATTATGAATAAGAGAGTGAATTTTGATACTTTCATCTCTTCAGTGAAGCATTACATTAATCAAATAAATTAAGACAAAATCTGATAATTTACGATAATAGTTTTTGTATACATGAAAAAATATCTATCTAAAGGTTGACGCCTCCCTGTTGTTTTAGGTGGAATCATCACGATTTTTAAATTCTTATTCTGTTCTTCAGGAGCCATCCTCAAACTGTCATCATTATATAAGCTCCATGAATCAACAAGCAGAAAAGATTCTTCGCCAATATTTGGGAGTAAAACCTTCTTTGTACACTCATGTAAATGTGCCTTACCCAATTTACCCGATGATGATGCAGGTAGATAGATGTTATTTGGCCTAAAAACCTTTTTCGCAACTTGTGGACCGAACTTTCCTCCAGCTTCTTGAAGAACGAGCAACATTGGAGATAGAAGACTACCACTCGCAGATATAATAGGTTGGATCGTATATGAATGAGTTGTAGCGTTTACTTGCTGAACAACCACTTCAACAGTTTTTGATCCACAGGGTGCGAGGGTTCTTCCACTGTGTATTTCATAATTGAAACCAGATTGGTCAGTGTTGTAGACATCTGTAAGTGCAAAGACAGTGGCTGATACAACATAATCTTCCATTAAATGCAAAATTTTCAATGATATCATTTTGTTTATTTTTCTTAATACAATCCGATTATGCTTTTTAAATTTGTGGAGCAATGTGATTTCGCTTTAAAATTAAGTAATGATATTTCTCGTGCTTTATTCAATGCCCATCCTCTTAAATCGTTGTCATGAATTATCATGTACTTGGTAGTCGAACCTTTAAAATGATCAAAAATATACTCCAAAACTTGCTTAAGCTTTAGAGCTCGAGAACTCCTTTGTTGACAATATCTGCAAAACGATAAAGTTGTCACCTGTCCTTGATGAAACGAAATCTGCGTTTCACAGTGCCAACATTTAAAAGTTTTTTTTCCTGATTGCCAATATTCGACTGCAGCCCACATTTGTTCAAAACTTATTTCATCAGGAGGACTGCTGAAATTCTCATCATCTTCGACGGAAGAACAATCGTAATCATCGCTATACGAAATATCGCTTGCATCATATTTATCATCTTCAAATTCCGATGCTTCTTGCATTATTAAATTTGATTCGGTGTTAAAGATAATTTCTTCTCCAGTCAAGGAATTGTCAAGAAGTTGCTTGATATGGACAAGTAACTCCATCGATGTTGTCCAATTCTTCAATCGGTTTACAATATTCGCAATTAATTTCTCAGCCATCTTATGGGATAGTTCTTTAAATCAAAAATACTTGTTTCTTTGACTTACCTTATGTTATTTATCACAAAAAGGTATATAGTTTTTCTTAAAAATCAACAAATTGAACACAAATTTAAATAAAATTTATTAACTACTTTAATGAAAACTAGTACATGAAATTTAGTAAACAAAACTTATTGATAACGACAGAACATCTTTGGTGCCTAAGTAATTACATACATTTAATAAACGTTGATTACCATAGAAATTCGGTTACATACAAACAACACAACAATATAGAAAAAATGCCGCGATAGCTTTGCTACGCGAAGCAATGTGATTACATTGATGACTATGAACAGTTTGTAAATACTACAGATTTTTGTTTCAATAATGTGCCTCTAACATGTTCGCAGTTGTCATGCGAATAGATACCTTTTCTTATTTTTTCTTGGTGCAAATCACCACTTTGTTTTAATCAGTTTTACATTGATTATCATTTTTGTGATGACTTTGATGATTAAATAATAAATTCACCCTTTGATTTTTATCTTTTGACATAATTTTCAAAAAAATTTTGAAACCTAAAAAAGTCGAATTTCTCGAGTTCTAAGCTTTAAGAGCAGGTGGTTCAAAGTGTATCTTATTCAGCGCGGTGAGTTCTATATATGTACAAAATTTCATCGAAATCGGGATGTGCGGGTTCGGGAGGTTCCCTAGTGAGCAGGTTAAATAAGACATTGTGCCGTAAAAAAATATTGATGTGGTATTTCAAATTGACATCATTACTCAAGGACAGAATTAGAACAGTTAAACAAACACTTTTCAAAACCACCTTGGCGTTGGTAGAGTATCACCACTTTTGTTAGGAAAAAGAAACTCTTTTTTCTAATTTTATTAATACATTTGTGCACTATAAATAAGTAATTATAAACAAGTTCATTATACAATCATGAATTTAACACTTAATTCATTACATTAATACAGTGCATTACAGTTATAACACGTTCTTTGAGACAAGAAGAATCAATATGTGATTACCATTTTACGTTATATTCTATGTATTATTTATTGTTAATGTGCTTTCTAGTTTATTTTGACTTAGACCTCTTACAACCATTTAAAAGCCACACGAAATCCTTTCGGAACATCGAGGGTGATTTTAATCAGTCACTAAAGAAACTTATTCTTATGCAAGCACTGAACAATGCTGTTTGTAAAAGATTACAGTTACGGAACTGTAGAAACCTTAAATTCGTATGAGAGTTTATAATGATTTTTACACGGTTTATGAACCCACATTGGGTTACATTTACAATTAACCATATTAATTGGTTTTATTTATTCTAAGACACGAAATTTCTGGAATGCTCTTTTTTCTAACAGTTTCAAAACAAACTTTTAAATTGCAATTCAAGCATTATGAATAATTTGTACTCCAGATAATTAATGTTTAATTTGTTTTTTCTTTCTTGATTAAAAACATTACATAAAAATAGTTGATGATATTGTGAGGAATATTTTAAATTGTTTGAATGTGTGAATGTATGGATGTTGTGTGTTTATTTAAGTATGTTGAACTTAGAATGGTGATTCTCCCACCTGATAGAAATTGGTACTTTTTTATATTTAAAGTGATCGACTATTCGAACATAATTAAAATAGTAATTTTATAAGTTTATATTTTTCCAATTAACAATTAAAATTAAGTTTAATATTAAAAAAAACAAAAAGAAAAACATTTAATTAGATTTAAATTAAATCCATTTTTAAAAATTTAAAATTTTTTTTATTATTTTGAGTTTTTATAAAGAAATGGTGAAAATTATTATTTTTAGAAATTAAATATTTTAAAAAGATTTAGAAAAATTGTTCGAATAATTATGATTAAAATAGAAATTAAATAACCAATTAGAACGATGTCAAACGGTGAACGTTCTTCTGAGAGTTGTGATGACTCTGAATGTGATAGTAATAAAAATTGAAATGAGAATTGTCTCAATGTTCTTAACAGATATTAAAAACATTTTTTTGTTATTTTATACAACCTGATCCCATGAGAACACATAATCATTTTTTTTACAGAACTGGAATCAACTCATCAACACGACCATTTTGTGGATATGGCACACCAAAATTACACAATTTAGGTAAAATTACGCAATTTGGAATTTCAGAACAAATGAAGAGTAATTAGAAAGAATATTTAGGATTAAGAATGTTAAATTGTTTTATTATAAAAAGTGGCTACTAAGTTATGAGTTTTAAAAGTTGAAAGAAATGTGATTTATTATAAAAAATAATCATTTAATTAAATGAACTAAAATAGATAAGGAATCATTAAAAAATAAAAAAAAATATAAAACTTTATATCCACAAGAAAAATAATAACCTATTCGGACACGACTTCAAAAATTCTTTCCACTGACATTCCATTTGTCTCTAGATTCAGAGTTATGCCATTTGATCAACATAGCGTGATCTCAATACACTGATCCTATACACTGATCCTCACTAGTTCAATATCGAAATGCTTGTCTTGACAAGATTATTCATTTCTCTAAAGAACCGTATTGTGCACCAGCTGGACCATCCTGCATGAGTATATATTTAATCTGTTACATATATCAAATACGTTCCTGCAAAAGGTGGATGCATATATAAGTTCATACAAAAATATACTATGTTTATATTTATCTGTTGATCTTTATCCAATTATTAAACTTAAATTTTATTTTATTCAAAAACCTTTTAGATCGTTTGACAGAAAAAATTTGTACACCAAAATAGAAGAAGGACCGATTAAAGAAAGTACAATCCTTAAACTGAATAATCGAATTGACGAACCGACAGTCGTTGCAGAATTTGGATCCAATTTGTAAGTTTTTGGTGATTTAAATAGGTTGAATTTTATCATTTATAAAATCACCCTTCTTTTCTTTCAGCGCTCAAAACTGCCGTTATCTTGGTCTAAATATTAAAATTTCTTGACTCCTAACCCACCAGAATTCCATTCAGCATCGTTTATTTAATCACATTTGACTCTGCAGCTGTTCAAATATTTTCATTACTCTTCGTGAACAATAAACCAATTAAATTTTTATTTCATCCTCTTACATTTTCTGAGTGTTATATAAGTTTTAAATTCAATATTTAACCAATTTCTTATTTTTACAACCAATTTCGACGATATAGCCGTCATTGTCAGGTCATCAAGAACGAACATGTCTTTCAAATCAGCTTTAAGTAGTAATTATATAATCAATGAATAGAATGTTGTTGAGAGTCGTCTTTATATTAATTTTATAACCTAAATATATAATATATCCAATTTCGCAGACTGTAACAGGAGAATCCAGGAAAGCGGGACAATGTCGATGAAAGGGATATTACAGGATATTACAAAAATTCTGTGCACTTATTTAAATAACCGAAGAGCGTTACATGAAGCGTAATATATTAGATATTTAGATTATTAAATTAATGTGCAAACAACTCTCTCGATAACCTTTATTGTGTTTGGATACACAT
This sequence comes from Girardia tigrina, assembly GCA_001938485.1. Taxonomy (NCBI): domain Eukaryota; kingdom Metazoa; phylum Platyhelminthes; order Tricladida; family Dugesiidae; genus Girardia; species Girardia tigrina. The sequence goes on along the minus strand of MQRK01158431.1, from coordinate 6,369 downwards.
GTGTTAAATATTATTGTTTATTTTGCCATCAATTGTGATTATGTGAATTTTCCATCATTATTACAAGCTTTTATTACGTTTCATTTGTTTGTCTGTCTGGATGCATCAAATCTTGCGATCGAAAATTCACTCACTTCCCGTTCACCTAGCGACATGAAACTTTCAGGACTGATGTATTCTAGGTGACAATACACTTTTTCACTGTCACTGATCATCTACCGCCTTTAGGTTGGACGCAAAAAGTAATTAAAGTGTCATTCTCATGTTTTCCTCAGTAGTAGGCTTTGAAATTTGCTACATTTAAATGCAAATAGAAAGCGGGTTTTCGCCTAGTAGGCTTTGATAATTCAGTCAAAAAATGTGAGAAGTGGGTGAAATAGATACAGAACCGCAAACATATGACAAATTATAAAAGCTTGTACACCAAATTTTTTTTTGGTATGATTATACTGATTTAATATGTATTCTACCGTTAAGGAATTTAAAAAAACAATCGCAGTTAGTAATCATTAAATAATATTGAACGCATTTTTTCAAAATTTATTGTAATTAATTTCGGTGGATTACCCGCCATCTTCAGACTAAATGAACAACAGTTTTGAAGCTTATATATAAAGGTGATGTGAAACGGAGAAGTTGAATGTGAGGCTTGAATATTAATTCTCGGATCCATCGATCTCATTAATAAGGCCTCACAATTTTCTCTCTCCCAATAATTTTTAAATCGATTGAACAGAATTAAAAAAATCTTTTTCTTCAATTTTCTTTTTATATTTTAAACTATGTTCGGTAATATGCTTCCATTATCAAATCAATTATGCTATTTGATCCATTTTCTTTAAGATGACGAGATGCCTCTCTAATAAATGTGTTGTTACGCTCATTACAAATTACTTTAAGTGACCTTTTAATCTACTACTTCAGCAATTGACATGTTTTTGATATTACGGTGTTAAAAATATTAATATTCATATGGAATTACTTTTGTCTACAACTTCAACTTTTCTTAAAATCATTATGTTCAAATGAATTATTTTATAATATTCAGATTTTACCTTCCACACGGAATGTTTGCAAACAAGGACTACATGGTAGCAACAGATTTAGCTAGGCACCAAGTACTTGTTCTTCTATTTCCTTCACAATTCACTACTTTGTTAAGGTTTTACGTATTCCTCACAACACGAATGAACCGGATCTAATTCTTGGTGAGAAATTTATTCCAGGAAATGATCAGGCACATTTTTGTAAACCAACTCATGCTGTGATTGCTAAAGATGGATCTATTTTTGTAGCTGATGGGTGAATACCTTTAATAGCCATATGAGTAAAATATTAAATTTGTATTTTTAGATATTGTAACTCAAGAGTTATTAAATTTGACAAATTTGGAAAATATCAATTGCAATTCGGAGATGAAAAAGGTTAAATATTTATTATTTAATATAAAAGACTTACATTTTATATATGATACACTTATACAATTAATCTGAACAAAAGTCTGACATTATCATTCCTAACAATTCTCTTATTATATCAATACAAATAGAGACAAATCTTTGACAGAGTTGAAATAATTCTGCTACAGGACTATCAATAATTATACAATTATTTATTAAAATTATTTAAAATTAAATAGTAAAGTATGAATGCGTCAGCATGATTTCATAAATTCAAGTAGTTATAACCTGACAATGACAGCAGATGACTGGTGTAACCAATTGGAAGATATGATCTGGAATCTTACAGAAAAACAGCCGCGTTTAGTAAGCAAGGTAACTCTCATCTTGCTCCACGACTATGCAAAACTACATACTGCACATAAGACCTTGAACAAATTACCGAAAATTTAGTTGGAACTTCTGCATTATCCTTCATACTCACCCGACCTACTCCTAACTGACTACCATTTCTTCCTAAATTTGAACAACATTTTAATAGGAAAAAATTTCATTCAATAAAATTTAGATGCCGTAAAAATGGCCAAGAATTTATAAATTTTCGCCCACATTTTTATTGAAATGGCCTCAACAAGCTGCCGGTAAAATTGCAAAAGTGTGTCGATAATATGGGTACATACTTTGATGATTGATATATTTGTATTGGTAAATTATCAATAAGCTTTGAATTTAGTTCTACAGATTTAATACTTGACGATCTAATAATATAAGAGTGAATATTTAATTTAGTAACACAAATTGGTGTATCTCATCTTTGAGTTTGCTAACTGAATGACAAATATGACTGAACTAGACGAAATGAGTTACCTCTAGTACTTGAATTATTTCTAACCAAAGAGGTCTCTAGAAGAACTCGTATCACATATATGTTTCTAAAACTTAATATTTTTACTTCATGAAATTCTATGAAATAATACATTTTTAACAAATTATTGTCCAGACGAGAGAAAATTGTCGATTCCCCACCACTTGGCTCTCATTGAATCAAAAGATTTAATATGTGTAGCGGACCGCGAAAATATGAGAGTTCAATGTTATGGAGCAGGAATAAAAGACAAAAACACTTCAGGGAAACTTGTCAAAACCATTTCAGATGAAAGATTCGGACCAATCTATGCAATTGGATACAATGAATTAAGTAAATGTTAATAAAAAATTGTTTATTTTATTATATCATTTGTTATTAAGACAACATGTTATATATTGTTAGTGGAATGATGAATGAAAGAGACAAATCCAGAGTTTATATTTATGACATGAAACTCAACATGGTAACTGGAGCGGTTGACTTCTCTGGACCGAACGTAAGTGTTAAATATTATGAACAATCGTGAAAAGGTTTTCTTTTAGGGATTTGGAATGGTCCACACCTTAGATGTGTGTCCAAGGGGTCATTGTTTAGCTCTAGGTGGACTGACAAAGGAATGTTTGTATGATTCTGTGACATGTCTCGAAAGAGAAGGTGGTGACGAAGACTCTCAGTTAAGAAATATATGGCTATTTAGATTATTTGACGAAAAACTAAAGTTGGAATAAAAAAGATCAAATAAAACTCAATGTGAATCTCATGAATCTCATCCGTTTCAATAGTCCTAAGTCGTCATTTGTGTTCCCATATCATCCGACAGAGATTATTGCTAACATTGAAATGCTGCATTAAATGAAACGAAATTGCAAATATTTCTTGCATGTCGTATAAAATATTACTCTTATGCAACTTCAAAGATATCATAAAGAATCATTTTAAGTTGTTTTTATTTTCAATTTTAAAAGTTTTTTTGTTATTTGTTTTACGTAATGCCGAACAAACATTCTTTTCTGACATTCTTCGTTCTTAAAATACGCGTATTTGTCAGCAAAAGATTCAAATTTAACATTAACTGAAGTTTCATAACAGAAAGATCAATGGAAAAGTTTAATTGTAACCAAAAATAGTTTTAAAATTATTTGTAAATATTTTCAAATATTGTACAGGCAAAATTAATTCAAATTTATCTTTGGTCAAATGTTGCACTAAAAGAAAGATTGAATAATTTCCCTCTCGGGTAAAATCAGGAAGACCAAAATAAAAATCTATTTACGTAGTGCGACCAATAAGTACATGACCAGATAAAGAAAACAAACTCGACAAAGCGCCTTTTTATAACACAACAAGCTTAACGTATGTACTAATTATATTTCAACATAACATCCATGTATTGACCCCAATTTAACACAAATCCGTTGGTCAATTTGTTCTCACATAAAAAAAATCATAATCATGTAATAAAATTCACAATTAATAAATTTTCAACATTCAATCAATTTTTACCATTTATAAATTATTAGAGGTTTTTGGAACATCGTAGGAATTATTACTATAAGATATTTCAGACATCAAAACTTTTATTATACCACAAAAATGTATAAATCTAATATTTAAACAAACTTATTTTTTTTGAGAAACAATTTGTTTCATAAATCTTTAACCGATATAAATAAAAATACTTATAAATATTAATTTTTGATTTTTTCATTACTTTTATATATCGATTTTAAATTATGATAAAATTTTAAAATATTTAATTGTTTCGTTTAATTTTATTAATTTTTTAAAAATCGTTCCACATATAAAAATTATACATTTTACTTTTTATATTATATTAAAAACTCTCAAAAAATTTTTTATTATTAGCAATTTAATTGATCTTCTTAATTTTAGTAATTTATTTTTTCAAACGTTACATATTTAATTATATAAAAATTTTAATTTGTACATATTTAATTTAACCTTCTTTCAAAAATTTTTCTAGCATTTTTAATTCCTAACATAAATTGTCACTATTAAATTTTCATCACTAATAAATTTATATCATCAATCAATTTACACTATTTATTAAATTTTATCATTAGGATAATTTTATCATTAATAATTTCTTTTTTTTACCACAAAATAATAAAACATTTTTATCAATTATAAAAAGAAAAAAATCGAGAAAAAAGGTGAAAGTGAATCAAAAACCATGGAACAATAATAATAAAGAAATAAATGTAAATAAAAAGATGTCGGATACAAAAAGGATTTGTTTAATTAAATAAAATTTTTGGTGGATTAAATATGATGTTTGTGATAAAAATGAAAATATATATTTTGACTTCTCAATTCTGTATGCTATCTAATATTTGCTTGAGTTGGACAATAATTCAACTACATGTTGAGGATCCGACTAAGGAGTCGCCGATCGAACATAAATTTAACCTCAGACGGCTGTACGTGGTCGTGAGTGAGTTAGATGAAGGCCCATACTATGCCATTCAATCACTATCAGGCATTGATAACACTTATATGTTAGCGATCGGTTATTTCCCCGATATTTTACAGTGTTTGGTCTCTTTCATAAGAAGCATGAGCATGGACGCCTCAAACTACAAACCTACTTCAATCCATTTTACTCAACACACTTCCGCCTATGAATAATCAACTCAGAAAACGAGTTTTTGAAAATTTCTTGGAGACTTGTGGTGAAGAAATCCTCCACAGAAACTTTCAAATTATCTTTCTATCCAAACTGAGGTTTTTCAAATTCTTCTTTAAGTGTCTGAAGAGGTAAAAATTGCTCAGGGTTAAATTTTGACTTTACAGCGGTTGATCCACAAGCTTGGATCGAAAGCTGCTAGTCTAGCAGCCTCAATTGTGCACTGGTGCATTGTCTTGAATAAAGCCTTGTGGTGTGTTTTTCTGCTTCCATCTATTCTTTCTGACGGTTGCGATGAGTTAGATGCCTTTATCAGCTAAATACGAGAGAATAACACCTTATTTGATCCCGGAAAATGGAAAACATCATGACTTGTCCCCTTTCTAATCTTGAAAGATTGCTTCTCTCAAGGAAGTTTCCATTCTGATTACTCACGCTTTGTTTCCGGTAAATAAATACTTTGTGGTGTCTCATCCACCGTAATTAAGTTTACAAGGAAAGTCTCATCATTTTGGTCTAACAGATTCAAGTTTTTCTGACTACACTTAAAGCGGTTTCGCCACATTTAACCAGTCAAGAAGCGGTATAAGAATCTGATGTAGAGTTTTTTTGATACCCGTGGAGTTCAATTTTGCGTGCACTGTATATAAATGACAATTTCCTTTAGAAATAATCCCTTTATAACTTGCTTGTTATGGAAGTAAATTTAATTTGAATAGTGATGTTTTTTATGGTAGACTCACTACTTAATGAGCTCACCAAGTACAATCAAAGTTTTGATTCCTGACTTCACAAAAGCTTAAAACTTTATACGACTATATATTTTTGAAAATGGTTTTGTATTACAACATCCAAGTAAAACAACCTCTTCGTTAAAAAAACTCACTATCATCCTTCACCGTTTCAATAAATCCAAACTATCGTTCCATGTAGTTTTGCGTTTCTTTGGCCATACCTTTGTCAATTTTATTAATGTGTACTTTAAAAAAAGAAATAATTCAAAATTTCTGCTAAACTTTAAAATTTATTTGAGACGCTTGCGAGTGAAAAATCGAATAATTATTCATTTACCATGTAAAGCTAATTACACTTTAGGCTGCATTTGAACCTGTATTCACCTAGGTTTTGCAGCAATACTAGAAAATTGTAATCAAACACGAATTCCTTCTTTTCACGGAAATATTGGAGGAAATCCTTTCCTCTGTTTTGATACACTGTTATTTGTGATTCTGACGACAAAAACTTTCTTCTGGCCATGCTGGAGGCTAAAGGGTTTAATAAATTCATTGTCATATTTAGATCTCTGAGGAAATTATCGAATTCCTCGTGACTGAACCATAATGCTGCAGATTAGAGTCTTTCAAAATTAATGTCATTCATATCAGTATGGACTTAATTTTGAGATTAGTCTTAATATGTTTGATAGCTCTGGAAGAGTCGGTAAGTTGTCACAA
>MQRK01158381.1:0-10176 GCA_001938485.1 Girardia tigrina | reverse complement strand
TCGAAGTTTTAAGGAGTCACTACCATATACAAAACATATCTTCTTATGAGCTTGCACAACGGTTTTCCCTTTGCGAAAATAATGCAACAAAACATGACGAATATGCTCATTTTGATTTTTCATTTCGTACTCAAAAACGCAATGACTTTTTGGCCAACCCAATATTAAAGAAAGACATAATAAAATATTAAATGTTAAATAATTTAATTTATTCGACTTTGAATAAATAAAATAATTAATAATTTTTATATTATATAGAAAATATGTTTTATATTTCGTGTAAACCCTGTATATTGTACTTTAAATGAAAATGGTAGTTGGTAAACGATGACCTTTGTGTGCCAGTATGACTCTCTCATGAACCCGTCCACCCTGTTTGATAAATCTAATATCTTGTAATAAAATATTCTTATATCACGATTCAAAGGTCAAATTCATTACACGCCAGTAATAAATAATGTAAAATATAAGTGAGATTGTTGAATAACTAGGACTGGTTTTCTTACATCGATTTCGTCCAGGTACACCCGCTATTGATCGGTACACGTGGTATAGCTTTAAGAAAATTACGAGAACAATACAAAGTTGAAATCAACTTCCCAAACAGAAACGTCGATGACGAAAGAGCTCATCTTGTCGAAGTGATCGGCGATAAAGAGAATGTCGACAAGTGTTGCGATGTGCTCGTCGAGCGGGCTAACGAATTGGTGAGACTCTTTTTCGAAAAAAAAACAAACAAACAATGATTTTCCGATCCAGTTGTACGAATGGGAAGAACGAAATCAAGTGCGCGAAGTGAAGAACTCAATCAAAGACCGGGAACACACGAATAACTCGAACATCGTCAAAGACAAAGGGCCGGGATTTCTGGTGACCGGTGCTCCATGGCAACGTGTTCCTGACGCGTCTAGCAACGAAGACTTCCCAACAATCGATGCCAATGGTGATAAAATGGCGGCAACTTGCCTGGTTTTGAATGGCCATTCAGAATGATGATGAAAAATAAATACACCACAATGCGTTCATTATTTTCAATATTCACTTTGTTGTTATTATTTATTATTTTTATTATTATCGAATTTCGATGAGTGAAATAAATTGCGAATGGTGGAAAAACTCCTCAAAAATCGATTGTGTTTTGTCTTGTTTCTGCGCGCGCGCGTGTGTGTGTGTGATCGTGTTTTATTTGTCTTTGTTTTGTTTGCGAGAGATATTTTATTAACAATGGTTTTCACTTGTTGGATATTATTGATTAGGAATCGTGTGGTCGAGTGTGTGTGTGTGTATAGTCGGTTTGATTGGTCATTTCAGTGCGCGGATCACCAGTTTTGTATAAACCGTTCGATAATAAAACCAATAAATATATATATATATATGCTAGTCAAATTACCGCTTCATTTTCGATTCTTACTGAACCCACTCGTGTCTTAGAATGGATTTTTGGATGTTACGGAACAGTTCCAGTTAATCTTCAAAGGCATCTGCTCATGTAATAATCAATATTAAATATTGATCTATTTTAGTGTGACGGACATGTGAAACATTATTTTAGAATTATCATTAATTTTCTGCTTTTAATGACTTCTTCTGGTGCTATATTGATTAATCGATTAATTACATTGGTGAAAGAAGGGTTTTTTTCTTTAATCGAGGGTTTTTTTGTTGTTCTGAAAGAAATAAATATATATTTTCATCGTGAAGATGATCAAATTCTGGTTTTTTTTGTGAATGTGTTTGTTTGTGTGTGTGTATGTATGTTTCTCTATCTCTGTGTGTGGCTGTGTGTTCGATAATGATTTGCAAATATCGACTAATTTTTCGTCATTAAGAATTGAAAAATGTATTTTCAAAATGTAGTCTTGTTTGAAAAAATACACACTGTTTTCTTTTTTTCTTTTTTCGTATAATATGTTAATTTAACTTGACATTTCAGAAAAAAATTTACCAATTTTGGAAAATATGTATGTGAATTTAGATTCGTTTATTTTTTTTATTTGTAATTCCAGTTTTAATATACACTAATTTATTGTTATAGTGCTATTTTCCAGGTGGAAGGTACTTCACAAATTGTTCAAAACTCGTTCAAAATAGTAATAAGTGCGGTTGTGTTTACGTAGGCAGAACTAACACATTAACAATCCAGTCATGTGGTCTGATCTGCTTAGCTGATCACATTATCGTTACGTGATAAATAAATCTTTACTGTATTTGCAATGATATTCGTTGCAGTTGTCTTTCATTCGTCAAAATATAAATAACAATAACATGAATTAATTTATTTATATATATCGTTTATTAGTCTTTTAATTGTCACCAAATAATCTTGGAAATGTCAAAATTCTGTTTAATTCGTGCTACTTGAACATGTGGCTTACCTTATTAATATTCAATAGATTTTCACTTAGTTTACTTAGAATCTAATTTTAACTTCAAGTTTTCAACCACATTCATTTAATAATTATTATAGAGTTTCTGTCACGCTATTTCACATGTACAAATATCTTGCATTAGACTACAAATCTAAGCTTAAAAGCACATATTAACATTATTTAACACTCCACGGTTGTCTCATTTTTAGGTTATAACTTTGATAAATTATAACTAATTTAATCCAGCAATAATCAAAATAAATGTATCGATCTCTCAAAATTGAATTTCGCTTTGTATTCGTAATTGTTGACAATTATTAGTTCTTATTTCTGTAATAATAATCATAAAATAAACGAATTTTTCAACAAATAGGTAAATACTTTCAAATTTGTTTTGAAAAAAGTTAATTGAATTTTGATGAAGTGAAATGGTATTGTTAGACAGCGGCATTAGATATGCGCTATAATGACAGACTCCAGCAAAGATTGAGTGGTGGCAGTGACCACTGTCAGATGACCGTCACTCCACTTCACTTGATTACTGTTCAACGACTAAATCTAATCACGTAACAGTATTTGAAATATTTTTTGCATCAATGTTTTCTTACAACGGTGAATTTTTAAAAATCGAAATAAATGAATTTAAAGATTAGAACTAATTGTGTCATTGATCTTAACACAAATTATACAATATGTTAATTTTATCAATATTGAAATCATACAGGTGGTAATATATATTATGATAAATTTGAATGTGGAATGTTTTAACATTGCATTTACCTGTGTATAATTAGATATGTTTTATGGTTTACAATGCTCGTCGAATCTGATATAGAAGACTTTCGATTTAAAGACATTTGCTTTGGAAGCAGGTCGTGTTTTCTCTGACGTTTCTCCTCTGGTCACTTCTTCTATGATAATTTATCCTCCATTCGTTTCTCTTCCGAGTGTTTCTCGTCCTGGTATATGTATTATTTACTTGTTATACCTCATAATTAAATGAATAAAAACACTTGACTTATATTATTTTATCAAAAAATTGAAACTGTTCAAATTATTTAATCGATAATTTAAGAACACTAATATAATAAAATTAATTCTATAATAAAATTGTGAGCCAATCCGCACAAATATTGCAAAATTTCTCATCTTTCCAAACTTTTGACATTTGTCGAAATGCGTTCATCTGATACTTGTTTCGCTCTTGTCTTTCTAGCTCCACTAATAAATGCATCATAAAGTTTGTTAGTAGATTTTTGTAACCTTTTCAAACAATTTATTCCGAAATTCGTTTGATGATTATTGGTGCTAGCTTGATCATTCAGTGTTCTCTCATAACATGACCTAATTTCAGGAGGAAATTGTGATTTTCGATGATGTACATCTCGAATAGAACTACCAATATAAATATCTGAGGAGAAACGATACGTACCCTTTTCTTTTTCATTTATTTCCTGGTTCTCTGATTTAGAATCATCAAATAATATAATTTCTCAAATCCAAGAAGTACAAATATTTATGAAACAGACGAAATAGACGTGTCTTTCAGTTTCTTTAGTGAATATGGTTTTGCATAATAATACATAATTAATATAAAAAAATCTCTGTAAAAGATGAAATACGATAAACATTACATTAAAATAATGAGAATCAAAACGAAAAATTATTCAGAAAATTTAACATAAAGTATAAACATCTGAATTAAAATTGCTCTATTTAAATAAATCCCTTCATTAGCAATGCTGTATTATCTTCCATTTTCGATTGAACTATTGCAATTTTAGGCATTGAATGTATTCTCATGACCAAAATCATTAACTTTAATCCTAACCTTAATTCTAAACTTATAATTATTATTACCCTAACCCCTAATCATAAATTATTATTATTTCCTTCGCCTTAAATTTATTATTACTACCATAACCCTATCCAAAACCTGCAAGAACAACTCATTTACAATGTCTGTAGTTTCAAATAACTTTTATTATTATTGTTTTTGTTATCATTATGATAAAGTTTAACCAAAGAGTCATAAAATTAATTTAATTAATAATTACATATCATTGATATTATCAGTGTTATTATTAATGATTACACCAAAACGATTAATTATGTATCTTATCATTATTATTTAATAATTTTAATTACTAATTAAATGATTAATTTCTTGATAAAATTTTAATTAAAATAAAAAAACAAATACATTATTTTATTGCAAAAATATATTTTCAAAATAAAAAAATTCAATTTTTTAATTAATAGACTAAACTACAAAAAAATCCGAAAAGGGAAAAATAAATTAAAAATTATTTTTTAACATATTTTCTAGAAACGTTTTCTTTTATTTTTTTTAAAAATATCTTTCAATAAAAGAAATTTTTTCGAAATAAATTACATTTTTGAGGTTTTAAAATAAATAAATTTAATTTTAAATAAATTTATTAAATTTAATAATTATTTTTTTTATTTTTTAATTTATGCTCACAATGAAGGTTTAAAAAAAGAGAACTGAAATTCAAAAATAAAAATAAATGTCTTTCACTTTTGAGAAAAAATGAGATAAAATTTAACCAAAAATGAGTCATAAAATTAATTTAATTAATAATTACATATCATTGATAATATCAATACTATTATCAATAATTACACCAAAAAGATTAATTATGTATCATATCATTTTTATTTAGTAATTTTAATTACTAATTAAACGATTAATTTCTTGATAAACTTTTAATTTTTTATGAATTGAAATTAAAAAATATAAATGAATAAATCATTTTATCGTAAAAATATTTTCAACATAAAAAGATAAATATTTTAATTAATAAATTAAACCACAAAAAATCCGAAAAGGATAATAAATTTAAAATTATTTTTTGAACATATTTTCTAAGAATGTTTTTCTTTTATTTTTTTTAAATATTTTTAATAAAAAAATTAAAAAAAAGTATTTGTTGAAATAAATTAAATTTTTGAGGTTATAAATAAATTAATTAAATTTAATCATAATTTCTTTAGTTTTTAATTTATGTTCACAATGAATATTTTAAGCAAAAGAAAAATGAAATTAAAAATAGAAAAAATATATGTATTTTAGTTTTGTGAAACTTACTTATTTAAGTCAATACTTAAGTCAAAAAGTAAATAGAAATAAATTAAAAATTAGTTTTTTTTTAAAAAATTTAATTTGAAAAAAGATAAATAAACTTTATTATTATGTTTAATAACTTTAAGCTCGATTTCCCTTCTTGTAGTAAATTACTAATAATATATTATTTTTTTAATAATGTCTCTTAACTCTTATACTGTCTATGAGGGGAAAATTTAAATTAACCCCTTGTACTGTCATTTCTGAGCCCACTCAGTTTTCATTTTTTTATTTCATTAGATTCAAATAATCAATTAATAAACATAGAAATCCCATCTGAGTAGGAGAGCCACAAATCTAAACAGCATACAAACAATAATCTTATAACATTCCAAATTTTCCCTCACATTGATAATATCCAAACTATTTCTTTTTCTATTCAACAGATTCATTACAGTGCTAAAACCAGCCTACACTAGATACGTTGAGGGAAATACAAGTAATAGCAAATGCATCTGAGACCAAATTCTAGGATACAGAGTTGTCATTCTTCATTGTTGCCATAAATTCATCAGTCCTCCATTACTGAAATTTATTTGACACATTTCATCATTCCGTAATTCTAGCAACTCCTTCTGTAGTTCAATTTCAACATTAGAAATTTTTACCTTAAAAGGATCAGCCATCCATGATTTAATTGTTATTGCAATAATATCATGAAAGCGAGTTTCCATATCTTTCTTTAATTCCAAATGAGTACCATAGCGTTCAACATCTTTGAGTCATAATTCGTTTATTAAAGAAGCTTAATATTAAAAAAAGCTTAATATTGTTTATTAAATATATATTAAAATCCGATATTTCTTATTTATAATTACAAATTTTCTCAGTCAAATTCTCAGACAAATCAAATGATTTTTTCATGCAAATTAAACCTTTAACAAAATTGGTTTTTGTTTTAATACACTATTTTTAGTTGATAAATGCCAGTGTTGTAAATAAATTTTATTAAATCTTTTACTATTTTTCAAATTATTTTTCGAGTTTTATATCGGAATTGTTTGTAACTATAATGGGAGAAGAGCAAAGGAAATATTATTATTATATTACTGTAAAAATAGTGTATTTGGTGTATCTGCAAATACACTATTTTTACTATATAAAAAATAAAATCCCTTATCATCTTCAATTTTTACAATTTTTTTGGACCAAGTGATTCAAAATCTCCATATTTGCAATTTCTGTTAATTTTTTTTATAGTGTTTTAATATTTGGATTTTTGTTATATGTTGAGTAACTGTAGTGATGTGTTGTTTGTGAATTGTGGACTTGAAAACTAATGTGATTTGTATAGTTTGGTATATTGTTTGTTTGTGTAATTAAATGTTGTATTGTGTTTGAGAAAGTTTGTTTATGTACTGGAAATTTAATTTTGTATGGAGGCATTTCTTAAAATTTTTACTTCTGACACTTTATTCCACTTCTGACACCAGTTTGTAAAAATAGTGTATTTGGTGTATCTGCAAATACACTATTTTTACTATATAAAAAAATAAAATCCCAACAAAAAAATAATAATCAACAAATAAAAAAAACTAGTCAAAAAATAAACAGAGCAAATAAAAAAATACTTGTCAAACGTTTAATTTCAAAAGACAAAATATAACATACATAATATCCAATTTATTGTCGGTAAGTTAGTAATTAATTATTATTTCTAATTTCATTGATTTTTTATTTTTGAATTTATTATTACATTCGAATAAATAATTTGAAGTTCTGAATCGTAAAGCAAATGTCGAATGTTTCTCCGCACAATATTCAAAGTGACATAAACATTTTATATCTATGATAATTCTCAATCTGTTATATTGTATAAGCATATTCGAATGACCAGTTGATTTTTCGTGTTGTTGAATCAAGAATCAATCTTGAGATTTTCGAGAAAATAAAATAATCCCTTTGAATTCCCTAATGAACATTGAAAATTGAATCTCAGAATCTTTCAATTTTCCTTGGAATTGTTTGTAACTATAATGGGAGAAGAGCAAAGAAAATATAGATGTTATCAGGCTTATTAAATGCTTTTTCTAATAATTCTTGAACAGGAAGAATATCAGTAAAAAGTACATTTTTTAGATAAAGAATTCCGTTCATTTTCGCAAAATAAATAAATAAGCAAACAAACATTCGAAAGCACAATCGACAATGAAAACACACACATCAAACACGAAAGAAACATCAGAGCACTCGAAAGTAAACGCAAATAAAATAATGACGTATGGCACTACAATTACTATATGTTGTATATTATAATTATATATATATATATATATTGCATATATAGAATTATATGTAATGTGATATATGTATATATATATATATACCATAAAATCGCTTTTGAAGATACTACTCTTTACTAAGGTGATATTTCGTTTAAAAAAGTTTTTTTCTTATAAGCTACTCAAACGCGATTTTAGGGTATATTATATAATATATTGTTATGAATATATCTTCATTCAATGCATAGATAAAACCTTTTAACAAAAACTTTTTTATATATATGATATAAAATATATAATATAAAATATCGATCTTTGTTTTACATATAAAATATTTATATTGGTGACCAGACAACTCATCATTCGAGACATTTAATCATTTCATATTTTAACATTATAGCAATTCATCATTATAGTATTTCACCACAATAAAATTTCATTTTGTCAATTTTTTTAACTATGTCATTTTTTTATTATTTTAAATATATTTAATACTTATTTGCTAATTTAAATACTGCTGTTTTAAATACGTAAGTACTTGTAGGTGTAGTTGAGTAATTAACATACTGAGCAATTTTGGCAACATGTTGCAGCAGTTTGCAGTTTTGTTGCACAGTGCAACTAATGGAACAAAAATTTTAGAGGATTTGGATGTAAAGTAAATTTGTACAGGTAATTAAATTAAAGGGCATATTGGTTTCCCCAATTTTGGATACTTATCCTGTTTGCCAAGTAAATGCTAGTCCTACAAACAGGTTCTTTTTGTTTTTTTTATTTTTTCTTTACTTTATTTCATTTATTTATTATCCTACAAAAAAATCATTACAGTAAAACACAAAGACATTACAAACAAAACAAATTTTATTTCAAAACACCCAAAAAACAACAGCATTTAAATTAACATTTAAGTATTAAATATATTTAAAATAATAAAAAATGGACAAAATGAAATGTTATGGTGATGAAATACTATAATAATGAATTGCTATAATGTTGAAATGTGCAATGATGAGTTGCTTTAATGATGAAATGTCTCGAATGATGAGTTGTTAGGGAACCCTCCAAAAATGTCTTTAGTAGCTTATGATTTTTGACAAACAGAAGTTGGTAACAGATATTCATTAATGGATGTTGTAGAATGTGCAGAAGCTTATCTGTTACAGATTAAAGAGAAAAATGTAGTATATCATCTGTATCAAGAATCAGGATTTAGAAGAGCTAAAGTGCAAGAGTGTATAGTCAAACGTTCAACTTATGTTTTTCATTGTTAAAAATGGAGTCACTCATCTTTTATTAAAATAGATTATATACCTAGACCTGTCAATATTCCACCATAAAATTGTGAAGCAGCATTTCAAACTAAACAACTAAAAATTGATTCTAATTTAACTTTAACCGCCAAAGTGTGATATATAACAAGAGAATCTGTATTTCGAAAAGGGTTAATAAATTCTGATGGAGAATGCAAAGGAGAATTTTTAAAATTGGGAAATAAAATAGTAGATAAAATTATGGTATCAGAGGAATATCAAACGGAATTGAGAGAATTCGAAGGATCTTTTGATGATTTTGCAGGGGAAATTACAATCCCACCCATTTTTAATTATCAAAGTAAAAGTATTTTAACAGGAGAATATGTATTATTATACTCAGTTAATTACAAAGAATGCGATTTGGCTTTTCTTAAATCAGCAGAATATATTGAAGCTCAAGGAATACAAATACAAGAAAGACTAGATATGTTGAAACTGAAAGAGCATCAAGATCGAAAAGTTGTACCAGCCCAGAAAAAGAATTTAGCAACTGTTTTTATGACATCTCTTGCAACGGACGGAATGACATTTATTCAAAAAGAAAAAGAAAACCGTTGTGGTAAACCAATGTATTCAACAAATTTCATTTTCGTAAATTAACTGTTGAAAACTTATATTATGAGGTTATATTAAATGTAAATTGAATAGAGAAATACTACAAAATTGAATGGTTTTAGTAGTAACAAATCCTTATTTAGTCACTACAATCTTAGTTACTGAAAATGATGTGTTTGAAGAATTATAAGAGAAGCATTGTATAGTTATAAAGGTGAACTAAGATTTATAGAACCTATAACTCGAATTCTTCTGGAAAATGGAACAATACCTAAAACTTACATTGTAATTAAATAACAGCACCTTTATATCGATTAACACAAGATATATTGATATCATTTCCAAATAATAAAGAAGTTAAAGGCATCGAAAAATCGGATTTAATAAAATTATATCTTTACATCAGATGTCAACAATTGGTATCTATTCACCAGACGGAATTGAAGGTGTAATACGTAATTTCTTATTCTCTTCCAAAAAAGAAAGAGTGATGAATGAAATTGTTGATACAGTTTTACCTAATGGAGTAGGAAAAGTAAACTATCATAAAATTTTAAGTATAGATCATT
>MQRK01158339.1:0-11449 GCA_001938485.1 Girardia tigrina | reverse complement strand
ATTGATTAAAGAATAAAGAAAAGAGATTTACGATTAAAGATAGAGATTTAAGATTTGTGTTTTAAAAAGTGAATAATTGAATTAAAGATAATTTTTAATAATTAAAACCCCAACAATATGTTGAAGAAATGTAGAATTTGTTACTAAATATCGTGACACATTTTGATATTTAGTTTAATCGATGAAAATATTTATACGTGGTTCTCCCAATAAGTAGAGAGAATCTTATAGAAAGAAACAAATTTAATGAACCAAATTAAAAATATATATTCACGAATGTGTATCAACAAATATTATACAGTTTTTTTAAAATAACATCTGTTTGTTTTAGTTACTTTAGCGTATATTTCAGAACGTACATTTTTTCCTAGAAGAAAAATGTTTAAATGTGTAAGACAGGAAATATGTATTTACAACAATGCTGTGCTTAGACATTTTACTAAAACAATCTCTTTTTTAGAAAATATTTTACTCAGTATATTCAAAAGCATTTTCAGTTGTAGAAATTATTTAAATCTCTTGAACCCATAACCTGACTTGGCAGTGTCAGACGCGGACAGTTAATTCTTAGCGAAATCGACTTTCCCGAGCCTAGCACGGACATTGTAATCTTTTACGATTCTGTACTAATTTGACAGTATTTTACTTATTTTTTATATTTTTCCCGGCATTTATTTAAATCTAGTAAATAAATGGAAATTCTGAAATTTTAGGAAAAGATAAAAGACAAAAAAACTACCGAATGGATACATTGTTAAATAAAAGACACGAGTTTTCTTTAATACTAATTGAACACTGAAAATCATTTACATACAAACTTCAATAAACAGTTATTTAAAAGTCGTAATATATGAAATTATCTGCTAATAACTTTCTATCTAAACTGATAAGTTCAGAATTTTGTTTATTGTTAATGTCAAAAAAAATTCGATAAAGATAAATGCAGAGCGTAATTTTCTATGAAAATAAAAGCAACCGACGATCGGTTTGTGAATATGAGGTGAAATTCAATTGACAAATTCGATCAGGAATAATGGTAAATGATTTAATGAATCTTATCAGTTCTAACAGTATGAACCAACACTCAGTTTAATGGTGAATTTAATTGATTTTAATTCCGGATGACGCGTATCGAATACGAGTTAGAATAATAAGAACACACAGAACATGTGAAAATTTATCAGTAAACAAAAGGGAAACCATTAGCAAGTCGATTAGTACTATAGTAAATAACGAAAAATCAATGCAGCATCATTTAGGAAGGCCTAATCAATACTATACACTAATAAATTTGATTAGTATCACTCAAAACTAATTTTTCACATAATATTTTCAAAATTATGAAACGCGTGGTTGAAATTGTAAAAACGATAATTAGTATTACTAAATCGCAGAACATTGTTGTAATATTTGTTATAGTTCAATAAAAGTTCGTTCAGAAAATATTATTAAATAAAAAAATAAAAAATCGGAAACTTTATTTATTTAAATTATGTATAAACTAGAAAGTTTATAGGCGGCAAGTCATCCGTGAAGAAAAACTTAAAAATGTAGAAAAAAATTTAATTTTTGAAACACTTAACTTGAAAAAAATTCACTTGATTTTGTTTGTTTTCATTAAAAAATTGTAAATTCGGAGTCTGTACATTAGTACACTTGAGCTATCTGCATCAATATCAAATGTCAAAACTGACTTCCAGCAAAGGAAGTACCTTTTTTCGACATCAGAACTAACTGCCAGCATAGAAAGTGTTTTTGCTCTTTAACAATAAAGGCAGCTGATGCAAGCAGTAATGAATGCATTGACAGTATAGAAAAAAGTTCATTGTTTAGGAGTGAAAAAAAGTTGATCATAGTAAACTTTGAGCGTGATCGATAAACCAACAAACAAACAAAAAGTTTAGTCAAATAATTAATAATTAATAGTATTTAATAATTTTCAATTTAAAACTAAATTGATACAATCTTTATTTTCAGTTGTGATGATCAACATTTGATCTTTCTATTTACTTAATTTTAATAATAATATAATTATATATATATTATTATTATAATTATATATATAAGGGTGGCCATAAGTCGTTTTACCCAGTTTTAATAATAATAAACACAAAATTTTAAATGATTTATAAACAAAAACCAGATAATTTTTTTGTTTTAATAATTATTTATTTAAAAATTTTTTAAATTATTTCATTTTGTTCATTGTTGTTGGCAATATTGGCAAGGCACGACAATTAACACTTCAGCAACGAATTTTTATAGTAAAGCAGTGGATAAAGCATAATAGAAATTCAAGAGCTGTAGCTGCAGCATTTGCAAAAGAGTATCCTAAAGAATATCCTAAATCAATGCATGTTTTGGCTAAAAAGTTTCACGAGACCCGCTCTGTAACCGACAAGAAAAGAAGTGGGCGCCCTAACAATATGAATACCGATGAAAATAAAGAAAATCTTAGAAGTTTCTATCAGAATGCGCCATCAACATCTGCAATTCGTACAAGTTTGCAGTTGCGCACAAGTTTACGTAGAATAATGAAGGACATTGAGTTGAAAGTTTGGTGACCTCGTTTGCTCCATCAAATGAATGATTACGATTATGACAGGCGCATAGAATTTTGCGAATGGTTACAGCAACAACTCCATGAGAACATTTACATCAGGGACAGAATAATTTTGACCGATGAAGCTTCATTTAAGTTAAATGGTCACGTTAATTTGCATAATGCCGTGTACTAGTCCACTGAGAATCTTCATCTTGTATGGGAGACCAACAATCTTTCTCCAGGAATTTATGTGTGGGGAGGAATACGTTCAACTGGTGTGCTGGGTCCATACTTCTTTGATGGAACGGTCAATTATCAGCTATATCTCGACATGCTGTGTGATTTTGCCGTACCTCAGCTTGACACAGATAACGACGTTTGGATGCAAGATGGTGCTCCCCCTCATTATGGTAGAAATGTACGCCACTTTTTGGATAACACTTTTGAGATGTGGATCGGCAGGATAGGAACCACTGAATGGCCTCCACGATCACCGGACCTGACACCTTGTGATTATTTAATGTGGGGTATCCTGAAGGAACGCGTTTACTCACAAAATGTTATAACTATATCCGAGTTGAAGGAAAGAATTACTACAGAATTTGCAGCCTTGAACAACGGTAAAGTCTTGTGCCGACGAATCTGTCACTCTGTTCAGAGAAGAATCCAGTTGTGTATTAAATCTGAAGGACAATAATTTGAAGATAACATTTAATTGTTTTCAAGTTTTTGTTTTGAAATTATTATTGTATGCTGATTAAATAAAAATTGTATCATTTAGAATTTTGTGTTTATTATTATTAAAACTGGGTAAAGCGACTTCACATATCCTATTAAAATGTGCTATTTTCATTAATTTTGTATACAAAATATTTGGAAATTTTTGGGCAAAATAACCAGTGTATATTTAAATGAATTTATTTTAAGGTAAGTTTTATGATGTACTTTCTAAAAAGGTGTTCACGGACGTAAAAGTTCAACATTATTTGATTTTTGCTTTTGAGAAAAATAGCGCTTGATAAATTATGTAACTATTGTCTTAGGTTTATGAACTAGAATCAAAGATCGATGGACCACAAGTAAATTAAACATGTTCAAAGCGACAGAACAAGAAAAATCAGAAAAGTCTATAAGTTACAGATGGAAAATTGAATTTAATGAAATTAGTCTCTAATTCACGAAAATCACTAAAAAACAGTTGACTTAGACCAGGGGCGCTCATACTTAAACCATTGGCGATCAACTATAAAAATATTAGGCGGCAAGTGATCGACTAGTACAAATTTCGTTCCCGCTCCGTGCAAAAGCACTTTCTGATCTTTGGAATGAGCTGCTGTAGACCCGTCTCGCCTTGCGGGGACTGGCGATAGTATAGTTCCACCACTGAATCATCAACTGTTTGGGGAAGGATAAGCATATCACAGGTGGTATAGAAGGCGAAACAGTTACAATAATAGTAAAAAAATATCCAGAATACTTTTTAATAAATACGTATGCCATCGACCTAAAAACTGGTTGCGATCGACCATTTGAGCACCCCTGACTTAGTTGTTAAATGTCTGCTAAGGTGGATTTCATAATATTACTAACCATGACTATATGAAAAATAAAGAAAACAAAACAACTAGCAAAATACAGCTATAAGTGTTTACAAAACACATGACAGTCCTTGATGGTGAACCTAACTATATTGCTAGATTTAAAGTTCTTTTTGATTTCCAAGGTCGTGTAACTGACATAGAATATAAAATTAATCAAAATTTGTACTCATTGTCCACTGTTAACAAAACACAGCAAAATTCATTGGCAAATGAAGCAATATTTATCGAACACTGGAATTTGTCGACTAGAATTTTTTTTGCTATAATAAATGTCTGGTGACTTACTGTATTGTGTGAGTTGATCAACAAACACACATAAAACTGATTGAATAAAACTTTAAAAAAACGATGAATCGTTCAAAAGCGCTATTGTAGAACCAAACCATTGTAAATTGGTGAGAGCCTTCTTGGTAAAGAGAATCCCCTGCATTAGTAGAAAGTTGATAAACATCGGTTTCCAAGATTTGCATCAGTGGTGCAACATTTTTTGAATATCAATCCGGGTGTCTCTTGAAAGATTATTCAGTTCAATAAGTTATTTTGTAAATGAAGCGCGTTCCACCCTTGATCCAAGCATACTTGTTTATTAGCATGACTGAATGTGACTTTATGATGAATAGCTTTGTTACTAATTTATGTTTAAATAAATTTGTATTATGTTTCTTTTATAGCTTCTGATTGTAACATTTTAAACTAAAATATCGATTTATTTATCACTAATTTTAATTAATCTATTTAAAAAAATGGATCGTTACCAGTGCTAAATTATACCACCATTGTGACCCAATCGGACTGAAAGGGTTAAAAATTTTTATTTTTAATTTTTTTATCGATAAACTGAAGCTTGATTTTGAGATAATTTGGAACGGGGATGATCATCAGTTCCCAACGGCTTGGAGGAGTGCAAAAGTGGTAACACTGCAATGGAAAGGGTGCAAGGTCTGATCCGCATAATTATAGAGAGATCTTCCTCTTGGAAGTCATCAGCAAAGTTTTTGCGAGAATAATCGTAAATAGAATGACGCCGGTGATGGAAGAAAGGTTCGAAACTTTGAAATTTGGTTTTCGGCAGAAAAGATATAATATGCAAGCTATAAGTATACTCAGGCGGATACAGGAAGAAGGTCGATATAAGAACCAGAAGTAATTTGTAATCTTCATCAATTTGAAAAAGGCATTTGACAGTGCCCCACGTGAAGTTCTATGGACCTATCTGAAAAGATTTGGCTTGACCGACAAGATTCTCTGTCTGATCAAGGAATTCCATGAGAGCTTCATTGCCTATATGGGGGATTGAGAGTTTCTCGTGGGAAAAAGTGTCAGGCAGGGATGTGTGATTGGACCTTGTCTTTTAACTTGGTCTTCGATGAAGTTTATCAAAACAGCGATACTGAAAAATAATCGATGAGCATGGTGACGAATTTCAAGTCAATAGACTTGCTTATGTGGATGATCATCATCGACACTGATATTGATCGCGCCTGTAAAAACCGGGATATACTTAAAAGCACATTTTCCGAATTTGGGTTGACTATTAGTGCATCTAAGATGAAAGTCATGTGCTTAACAGATGATTTGGGGGCTGGAATATTGCAATTGATGTGTAATTGACAAATTCATTAAATGGGTGAGCAGGTTCTGTTACATCGACCGTATATTGATCTCATATGGTAGCTTCAGTCGGGATATCGGTCAGCGGTTGTGTTGTGGAATGAATAAGTTACGAGAACTGCAGCCCAAGATATGCTCTGGGATTTGGTGACCGAATCCTAGGAATACTAGGAATGCTTGAATGAGAGAGGAATTATCGATACTGACGAGGAATTCAAACACCTGATCAAAGGAACTGTCTGAAAAGCTGACAGAAGTGATTGAACAGAGAAAAGAGTATCCGAAAATGCTCCAGCGGTGTATCAAAAGAGTGCAATGCACATATCCCTCTTCTTTCAAAGCTTTTGCGAAACAGAAGAAATTAAAAAAAAATATCAAAAGCGTACAAACTGCCACGACGCCGCAACATCAGAATGGTTACAAATCTTTCCAATGTCCCATGGAAAATTGTTATAAGACCTATAAAATGGATGGATGGTTAAAGCGACATTTAACCACCGTTTGATTATCATTTTTTTATCAAATGATTTAATAATAATTTTAATAAAATTAGTATATGTATATTATATTATGATGGATAAAAAGTTGAATTTTTCGTAAGAGTAACAAATATGTTCGATGGAATTGAAACCGGTATCAGTTTGTTTTCTGTCTTACAGTCTCACAATGAAGTGTTATTATATCATACTATAAATTTACTTTCTAAACAAAAGTATCATCCGATAGAAACTTTAAAATTTAAACTATTAAAAAATATTTGTCATACATGGTAGTAAAATTTAGAGATCATTTTCTGGATTAAATTTTCAATTTTAACTCATGATGTTATTTGTTTAATTTATATTTTACTTCCATTTAGAACTTAATTTTGTCCTTAGATGCTTTACAATAGGTGTTACTGATCTAATTTCAAAACAAATGAACTCAATTCGACAAAAAAATAATTTCAACAAACGAATTTGAAATTCCGCTCACCCTAACCTTATTCATAACCCTAACTCTAACCCTAACCCTTTGTTGAAATTAAATTGTCTGTTGATATTAGTTCCTTTGTTGAAATTAATTCTGCATCCCTACGAAAGCAACATCGCCGGAATATTACTCCCGTAAATCCAATCAAAATAGCAATTTTCCAACAGACTCAAAATGCATAATTTGACAGTTCAAATCAAATGGCGTATTCCAATGAACTTAGAAGTAAAAACCGGTTGTAAAATATGTTATTCTAATAAGCTACAACAAGAAGAATTTAGGAGAAATCGCGAAAATTAATGAGAAAAAGGTTTGCAAAGTACTTCAAAAAAAATGTGGCATAAAAAATAAGAGAATTCGAATTTAGTTTTCTTTCATTATTTCGAATATTATTAAAAATTAACATATAATAAATTAAACATTTCAAGTAATATATCCCCTAGTAATTTAAAGAAATGAAAGTTGTATTTAAAAAAGTGTAAATTATAAAGTATCAATAATAACAAATAGTAATTGCCTTCATAATAATGGCATTGACCCGGATCAAATCGCATTCAGACATCCTCATGGCCACTCGATGAGAATACGTCTCACTGACCCGAGATATGCGATTTCGGTCCTCGACTTTGTACAAAGAGATATTAATATCGATCATCTCATCCTGCACTTGGGACCGCTCGAAATTAATGCGCAACAATTTCAAATAAAGCGAGATATTATCGATTGTTGCATCGAATTGTTTCTGTTTAATGACAAACAAATATATATTGATGTATATATCATTTATAATTGATGAATTGATAAATACACACCGAAACTTTTTTATTATTATCATAATCCTTTTGATGTTGTGTATATAAATCAAGTACGGAAACATTTTTCAAATCGATTTTATCTCCCTTTTCCGTGCGAGATTCTATTGGTAAACCGAGCAATCTATAAAACATGTTTTTATTAAACACCTTTAATTTTTAGAAGATAAATTAATTATTTTTTTATAGTTATAGCTTAACTACCTTTTTATACTTGATAATCCAAATTATTTAATGGTTGATTAAGAATTTACAAGTAGTAAAATATATGAATAAAACCAATAAAGCAAGCAACAATTATATAGTACGAAAAAAAAAACTAAAACGTTTTAGAGGACATAAAATATAACCGCACTGATTAATCTATTTCCATCATGCTCAAAATGCATGATTTAACAGTTAAAAAATCAAATCGCGTATTCCAATAACCTTGAGGATCTTACTGTTGCATATATCTTCCATGATAATAGATTAGTAACATTACTTGAATCATGGGAAAAGTAAATTCGATTTAGTCTAGTTATTGTAGTAATATCGATAATTGTGAAGTTAGGAACTTCTTAATCATCTTTTTCTTTGTACAATTGTTTGAAGAATGAATAGTTTCTGGAAAGTGAGATTTGAAATAGGTTTCAAAAAAGTGAAGATTTTCAGGAGATCAGTATAAATCTATTGTTTGAGTTAGGATAGAAAATTTGTTTCTATCGTCCCTTGTACATATAATTTAGAGGAAATGTTGTTGCTTTTTGGACGAAATTAGAATCCAGTGATATATTTGTAAGTAATTACTTATATTAAGAATTGATGTGCTCGGATTTTAGTTTTTAATTTAATATTTCATGGACACATCGATTATTAAACTTCATGAATTTTCCAGAACAAATGAAGATGATTCATTATGTTTTCTTTTAAAAATCGATGATTTTCATTGCTCATTAGAATGTAGTTGGAATTCTAACTTCAGTGATAATTAAGTACAAATTTTAGAATACACGAAAATGAATAATGCGGTTTTCATATCGCATTTGGATAGTCCTCATTTAAGAGCACTACTGTATTAGGTTTGTTATGTACGTTTGAATTGACCGATTAGTACAACATATGCGGTTTTAAAAGGGTTTTTATCTCTCTATGACGCCTACTTAACAAAGAAATCCAGTGGAGAAGACATTGATAAGTTTACGCTTGACGGCATTCGATCTAACTGTGCCGTTGTATTTTTTTTAATTTTATTTTATATGAATAACATAATTTCTTTTGTATCAGTTTTTTTTTGTGTAAATCATCAGATCAAGTTTATCAGATCATCAGGTTAAAAGTTAAAATATCTTGCAGGAATTTTTCGCTACTATTATTATTTTATCGGATGAAATCAAATAAATATGGTAAAAATGAATTTATGATTTAACGGAGTTGCTTCAAATCGACAACATACGTTTCGAATTATTAAGTCAACAGTTACTTTACTTGAATATAATAACATCTAAAAGATTTTAATAATGGAACAAAGAAACAAATAATAATAAAAAAAATATTTAAATTAATTAATGCATGATAAACTAATATGAAAGGAAACTGCTAAAATCATTAACACACTTAATAAACTTTGAATAAAAATGCTTAAGACAAACGGAAGTAAAGATTCATACTATACCAATAACGTCTCTTATAATTTATATATCATATTTTTTATTGGATAGAAAAATATTGACAGGTCATTATAGTTATAATATTATAAATGTATTACTTTCTAGCAACTTCCATCTTTTGAATAACCGCTCGTTTGTTAGTTTCTGTCATCTTTCAAAGACAAATAAACCAAATTTACCAATCAATTATTACCCTAAAAGACTTATCGATGGTATTGTCGAATCGTTTCTCCGCCAGAGCCACGTGGATCGCCTCATTAATCTGATCAAAATCGTTGTTATCGTTAAACTAGATCGGAAAAAATCGTAATAAAAGTCGTTTAAAATCGGATATATTAACAATAAAAGCGTCGCGAATGTTCGGTATCCATGAGTACATCTCTGCCCACAAATCGGGATGTATTTCATTCGTCAAAATCTTAACATGAGTCATTGGAAATACTTTTAATTCACACGGCTTTGTGTATTTAAATCCGCGAAACCAGTCTTGAATAGATTTGATATGTTTACAAATAAAATATTATTTCAATTAAAATCGTTAATAGTACTTGGATAATGTTCTCGGATGCACAGGAAATCGCCAAGTCGTAATTCCATATGTCGAATATCGTCAGATTTATAATTATTAATTGCTAGAACAAATATCGTTTGAAATGTTTCATTTTACTGAATTTAAAATAATATTGATTGTACAATTACCGATAGCATAGCACTCATTTTCTTCATATTTTACCCACTTCATTTTTCAAAAAAAAATCCACTTTGAATTTACCGTTATTTGATTGGAGTAAAATTAATTTATTATAACAAACTTATGTTACAGTTATAATTTTATTAGTGTTGCAAAATATAATTCTGATAAGTGTTCAATAAAAAGAAGTTTGTATAAATAAATTTTGTTTTATAAAAGTTTTTTCTATAATTTATAAAATATCTTTAGTTTTAATTTTCCAATAAATTTTTGAAATACAAAAAAATTCATTTTTATAAAACTTAAATTTCTATTTTATTCAACTAAATTTATTGATACGAAATTAAAATTTTGTTTGGTATTTATGATATACAATATTATTGGAAATTGAGATTTTCCTCTTAAAAGTCCGATTTTTGTCATTTTAAATTGAAAATATTTAATTTTATAAATTTACAATTTCATTTTTAAATAAGATGTTTCCATTTTATGTTGAGATTTTTTATTTTGAACTGATTTTTTTATTATAATTTTGCATTTTGAAAGAAATTTTGTTCAGAACTAAACCATCGATTTGTATGATAATTTGTATAATATTTTGATTTAAAGGAAATACCTTACTATTTTGGTATTGTTTTTTGTATGTGATGAAGAGAATAATTGAATGAAAATGGACGAAAAATTAAATATCATTGTTTAACTGAAGTGGAACTACGGCGTAATTTAAAAGTGCAATTGTCAGTGAAATTCAATATATATTTATCTTTCGTTGGTCTTAATTATTTCTCAATTACAAGCTATCGCAGTTATTGTCATGATTAAATTGGGAGACGTAGTCAACCGCTATGACGGAGCCGACGATTTTGCAGAATGGGTCGCCAAATTTGAATTGGTGGCACGTCTCCAGAAGTTGGAGAACTTGGAAGCGATGATGCCGCTGTTCTTGTCCGGGGGAGCGTTCGTCGTGTATGACGGACTGGCAGAGAGCGCGAAACGAGAGTACTCAGAGCTGAAACGCGCATTGGAGAAAGCATTCTGCCTTGATCGAGTAGCGGCGTTTAGTGAACTGTGCCGCAGGAGGTTAGCGGACAACGAGTCGGTAGATGTGTTCGTAGCGGACGTGAAAAAGGTTAGTGCGTGTAATTGATGCTAATGCTTCTGAAGAGTGGGTCAAAAGCGCTGTTATAGGGGGGTTGCCAATGGCAGTGCAGCAGCAGATAAAGGCGGCTTGTTCGCTGGATGATCGGTTGTTAGCTGATATAATAGTAAGGACACGGTCGATACTTAAATCGGAGCCATGCATGATGGGGTGTGATCAGATACGGGGACATCGGTTTGATGCGGGAAAACGAGTGCAAAATGACGGTGAACCGGCCTACAGGACACGAGTTATGGATCACCAAACCGATAGAAGGTGTTTCAAATGTAATAAATTGGGTCATTTAGCCCGTTTTTTAAGCACTTTTCATATACCTTCACTGTATTTCATCTTGTCAAGAATGGGCCATTTACTTTTGCCTATATCTCAGCATTTAGACCACATAGAAACTTCAAATTTTCAATGAATG
>MQRK01158311.1:0-10039 GCA_001938485.1 Girardia tigrina | reverse complement strand
CTGTGCGGCTACAACAACGAAGAAAAACTTCTGGAAATAAATAAAGATTCCATTCCGCATATCGAAAGATACACGAGGAATTACTGTATGACGATCGAGAAAGAAAAAAGAAAATATTTTATCGACGAAATGTTCATAGAAAACCCTTCCAAGTTTTCTTTTTCGAAACAAATGAAAAAACAAATTATTGATGGAATGAAAGTTTTTAAGTTAAATCGAAAAAAGCTTCATTCAAAAGAAAAGAAAGATTGTATTAATCAAGTAAAAAAGTTGAAAACAAAAGGAACAACACAGAAAAAGTTTGACAATGTTCAAAAGATTATAAACAATCTTGGTAAAGATATTACAGAAACAAAAGAACAAATAAATGAAAGAGATCAGTTTCAAAATGAAAGTAGTCTTACCGAAGATGTACAAATGAATGAAAAGATTGATAAAGAAGAAGTCAAAGAAGAAAACTGTTTCGAACTGAACAAATCGCTGCAATCAAATAACGAAACTGATTTAATTGAAGATGTTGGAAGAAACGAACAAAATATATTCGAAGAACAAAACATTCACAATCTCAACAAAGATTTCGAGGAAACAAATATTAATAATAATATCGATAATAATACCAATGAATATGGAATAAAAAAGAATTCGGAAGAAGAATATATTATTATTAGTGATGATGAAAGTATTGATGAAAGAGGCGAAGATCGATCAAATAAATCAGATCATTTACAAAATGGAATCGATTTAATAGATCTAAACACGGATAAAGAAATTGATAATGAAAAATCGCATGAAGAGAATTGTCAAGAAATGAATAGAGAGAATAATACAGTAGAAGATACTCTGATGGAAGGAGAAATTGAAGATAAAGAATCCTATGAAGAGAATTATTCTGAAGTGACGGAACCGATCCATTCGAACAAAGAAAATAGTTCTTTGGAAGATGTTAGAAAGAACAACCTCAATTTATTTGAAAACCTTAATTCAACGTATAATATTCATCATTACAACAACGATTTCAACAAACAAAATTATAAAGAAACCACTAATAATACTGATAATAATATTATTACAGAAAAGCAAAAGTTTCTATCGGAAATAAGTTTTGAAGATAAAGACATCGTCATTATTAGCGATGACGAAAGCGACTCAGAAGAAACAAATAATGGCGGCCAAATCAATGACCATTTGAACAAAACATGGGAACAATCGATACTCGAGTCTTTCCAACAAACTATTGTCTTGAAAGCATCCAACATATTTAACGATTGTCATCTTCAACCTAATGTCGACTTCTTCCTCGAGTTAGCAAAGTCTTCGGATTTTCAATCATTAACTCATGGATACTTCTTTTGCCAAATTTGTAATAAAGATATGATCTCAACAATTCAAAAAACTAAATTTTGTATTTCTAAATCTCGTCAAATAATATTCGCTCGTATCAAATCGCATCTAAGCAAACATTATTCAACAAAATTTAGAAACGAAAAGATCTGCATCAAAAATAAAAAATAAAATAAATGTCAAAATTGTATCCAAACAAAAACATTTTACATAAAGAATCGGTTCAATATACCTAACCCCGGCCAAATTGACTTTTTTCAAATTAAAAAACATTTAAAAAGAAATCATTATAAATAAATATTTGTAAAAATTCCATTTATTATTTTCATCTTTTAAAAAACATTTTTCTTCTCCATAATAAAATTGCATTTTATCTGACAATTTGAAAAAAAATATTCCTTCATAATTTTCGCGGATATACTTTATGTTCTTCAGAATATAGAAATTTATATGACTAAGTATTTAGATAAAAATAATAAAAAATAAATAAAATTTAATTTTAATTTATTTAATTAAATCAAAAAACATTAAATTTATTATTTAAACATATATATAATTAAATTATTTTTGATATCATGTAGGCTTTACATTGTAGCTGTTTGAAGTGTTTATAAATATTTATGTTAATTCGATTTGAAATAATTAAAAAATTTTATTATTATAATTTAAATTTTAATAAACATTATAATAATAGTAAACAATTTCATTCAATATAATTACAGCAAATTTAAAATGACAACCGGGAGAATTTAAGAAAATTTGTATAAATTTTTGAATAAAATCTAAAAAAATAATTTCAAAAACATTTTAAATTAAAATAAAATAATATAATATGTATTTTTAAATTAAAAAATGGAGAGTTAATTAATTTATTAAAATCACTTAAAAATACAAAACGATAATTAAATTTGATAAAAAGACTTTTGGAAATCAAAATAAATTTAATAAGTTAGGAATGAAATATTTTTAATAAAATTTGAAATAGTTTGATTACAAATGTTTAATATTTGAACAAAAAATTGGTTTTTCATATGACATAAATAATTTTAAGTTACAAGTTTTATAAATTTTTAAGTAGCATATTGTTTGGTAATCAAATTTAATTTAAATAATTACTTTTTATTCAAAAGCCTTGATCTGACTCCAATTAATCATGAGAGTCTTCTAACACAAATATATAGATAAATGAACACAAATTCTTGTATAAATCGTTATTTTAAAATTGCGCACAGCTTTATAACGTTCAAATCTTTATTATGAACAAAACGTAGTCAAACTTAGATAATCAATACGAGTTATCAGATCAGTTTTATAATATCGAAATTGTAATTCCTTAAAACGAACGATACCTGTAAATCTAAAAGTCAATATGGATCTTTTTCTCATTTGTAGGATACTAAATTCCAAACTTAACTCTCGATAGGAACAGTTTAACTAAGCAGATATAAATGTTGCTTAAATTCAAACTAGTGAAGTATTTTCGTACTAATTCATCTTTATTAACTTTTGCATGTTTTAATACTGTAGTGTTTTTTCACTCTTGTTTTTTCATGTAATGTTTTTCTTGGAACCATTTTGAATTATTGCAAAGCGCACAAAAGTTAAGTTGGAAAAATGATAAGAGGATGTTTCCGAGATTTGCGTAAACGTGAGACTTGTGGCAAGATTGTGCGCTCTCATAGAAATCAAACGCACTTGGATTGAAAATTATCTGATGTAATTGAACAATAATTGGTTCTAAATGAACGATAATTGATTCGTGCTCTTTCAAAGCTTTACAAACGTTTTCAACTGTGCTCAGGATTCACATTACGATCAGTTGCTTGCTACCGACAACTCATCCTCCATTAACGAACTTTTTGCCTCTTGGACCAGGCTTTGGACACTAGCAAATATAGATGGTGACCAAAAACATTTTCAATATGCTCCTCTTGCCGCAAGAGGAGCTCAGATACAGAGCCACTTTTTATCACTTTTACTGAGAGATCCGGGTTGGAACTCGTGAAATTGGCACCAGACAGTCGTCCGATTAACAAACAAGTACGCGTGCGTGGGTGGACCAAGCAATGATCGTCGATTTCGTACGGAATATCGAGATCAAATAGATGGTAAATATATTCTCCATTTTTATTGATATCAAGTACAGCAATATGTTTCGCAATGGTCAACATATTAAGATTGCACACGTGATCCGAGTGACAATGAGTTCCAATTACGAAAACAATATCATCGACGTTACTTAAATCGTGTTCGTTCAGCAATTTCATCACGAATTCAAGATCCCAAGCACTGTCCGGATAGATGAGAATATTCAGAAGTTCTTTGATCAACACTATTGGCTTTCGATTGGCCTTTACACATTGCACACATTCCATTGCGAAGTATTTTTATTTCTTAAATGATTGGATTTTATGCCACAAATTTATTTATATTTATCTAACGATACGTTTTTGTCAAAAAATAAAATTATTAAAATTAATTCCGATCAATTTAAAAGTATAATTATATAATGAATATTTATATCGATTTATTGATGTTCTCAGATTGTCGGATAAATTCTAGATATTTTGTACGAATTATTTTAACTATATAGATCTAATATTTATCTTGAAATTAGTAAATAATTCATTTAATTTTAATCCAATATTTGAAGCACTCACAATTTATTTTCAAATATTCAAACAAACGATATTTTTTTACACATTTATGGAATTTTCCAGATAACAAATTTTTCTTTTAACAAATAATAATTTTTATTTACAAATAACAATTTTTCATAATTAACTACATAAATATATTACTATTTTTTTACTTTAAAATAAATTTCGAAAGCATTTTATTATATTAATAATTTGTAATCAGTATTTATATTAACGTGAAATTTTGTTGAAAATGATTATCGAATTTTATTGAATTTTGTTAAGACGATTTTTTCGAATTTAGAGTAAATTTATAGAGAAAACAACTGTGGAGAGAGTAAATTTTATTGAAATATGGTAATTGACGAATAAAATGGTCAAACAGATTTTTTTACCGATATGAATTGATTTGAGAAATTTTACATTTTTGAATAAACGGAATTGTTATAATATTTTCATGTTATGTATTTTTTTACCGTCTGAATATGGACTTCGTTTAAAGGACTGATTGAAAATATGTTGATGATTGGTCTATAATTCTGTAGAAAAAGATGTTTTAATGTCACAATAACGAATGCCTCTCAAAGTTCCAGTAAAATTTTAAAATATTGAACAAATCTTCACAACCCCATTTCTTCAAGATACCATAATAGAAATTGACGGACCTGGAGCGACTCTCTTGCCTTCGCGCATTCTAGTGCCTGAGTACTACAGTTTTCTCAAAACTCGGTGGTCGATGTATTGTGTTGTAGGGCTGCGCTTCAGTGGGTTCTCCAATCAGCTCGTCTGAACCCTCTGGCTTCGATCCTTCAACGTGAAAGTCATCGATTTTCACTGATCGTTCAACTTCGGTTAACTTACTTCTCTCCTGTCCTGTCTTGTCTGAATCGTCGACCGCTTATAGCTGACATGATACGGCATACTGTCAACCTCCACTTGGAGGGGCAGTTGTATTTCCAAGAGAAAAGAAGGCTTATACCGTGTCATGCAAGTGGCGCTGGTTTAATAAAAACTTCACTCCCAACTAAAAGATTTGCGTTGGCTTATCTTTCTGCGGCCCCGGGAGTATCTGATTAAAAGCTCTCAGCAACGAAAATATGTACTTTTAGGAGAAAACCGTTGAAGTAGGAATCTCTCCATTTGCATTTGGAGTTGCATTGTACCAAGCCATCATTTTGTCAACCGGTCTATCACTTCGAGCAACCATTCGTTTTGATTTTCTCGTGGCTGTTTTCTACAATGATGCTTCGGCTAAGATGATTCACGCATTGGAAATTGACCTCGATTTCGGTTTATTCAAAGAGGCTCATCATCCCAGAACCCCTGCAAGTGCTATATTAACTAGAATCCCTTCTTCAGACGGTTAAAACTCATTCTAGACACGGCTCATAACTACGCAAACGTCTGTCTCACATTCCAACACATTACAGCATGGAACACCTAATGCAACAATTTACCATCGTAAGGAACTTTTTCAACCCAATATGCTTAAAATCTATTACCAGCCTTTTTACTTCGAAATCCCCCTTTTCCCGTTGCAATAGAAAGTGATTTATTGATGCCAATTGTTGATTTTAAGGTGTTGTTGGGATGTTCGAAAACACACAGTCCCATAGCAGCGCGCCCCTCTTGGAGAGAATCATCAGCGAGATGACTGATTCTGTCAACTGTGTTCCACAAGAACACCGCGACTGTTTTGTCCACGAGCTTAAATTCAATTCCAACGACCGACGAGTTACCGATCAACAAAAATTTTATCATTAATCAAAATTCTGATCGTGCAGTTCTCAATGTCAATTTTTCGAATATTTTCTCCCAATCAAAAGAAACCACACTTATTAAAGTGAATCACAATTTTTTTATTTATTCACCTCGAATTATTAAAAACACTAAATGGATCATCAATAATATTACTATGCAACAGTTTGAATAAACAAATTTTTTTAATATGAAATTTTCTAGAATGCAATTTTATCAAACATTTGACAATTTTTATCAACAAAATAAATATATATTTTTTTATGAAAATTAAGAATTTTTAAAATTTTTTTATCACGAACACACACTGTTCACAGCTTTTAATCATCTACTTGATTTGGTCTTCATAAATCCTTCTAAGATCTTATATTTTCCTCGCTAAAAACATTGTTTGTTGGACTCCTAAATGATGGATGTCACGTAGTTTCTTCAGACTGTAGATAGATTTTTGTTGTTTTCCAAATGCCTCCGTCAAACCTTTAGCCATCATCTATCAATGACCTGACACTCATGTCAACGCATCAATTTAGTTCTCTTATGAGTACACGAGCATTATCCTCACACTCATCGGCTCTACCTCGACAACCTATTTGAAAAGACAAACTCTGTGCCTTATCAGTAGATCCTGAGGGCCTACTATTTAAACGATTCTGATCCAGTCGATAAGGCCGAGAGCAATTTGAGAAATTTTGCGGAATCAGTTTGAAGCTCCTACTCGAAGATTCTCCAATTCTTTGCCTCAAGGTATGCAAAGTTTATGTGGTTGCTGTCGTTGTTCAGTTTACCATAAATCTCGATGCTCACACCAACTGCAATGGAGGGGGCGTAGTACCACAACTGTCCTCCTTCGATTTACAGCACATCCAAGACGCCCCGGATAGAATCTTCCTTTTCGACTCGCTCGGATAACTGCCGTACAATTTCACTTTTTTGAGGTTCTAACAATGTCTCTTAGCCTCTAATGCTAGCAAGCAACTTGAAAATGTTGCACGCCGATCGCAACCATCCATGTTTAGGATAGTACCCCACGAGTAAGCCGGTCCACGCAATGACACTACGACTGGTAAGGTGTTCTGGTAGCTCCAGAACGCTGCAATTCCACCGCCTTTGAAGCTGATTTTTACCTCTCTATCTCCACTAAGGATTTTTCTTCCAGTCAGAAGCTTTAAGCTCCACCATAAGAAGATCTACTGGAACATTTGTAGTATTTACTATGACAAAATCATAATACACGTCGATATGGGCTTGAAACAACGGATGCTTGCCAACGCGTGTTTCAGTAGCTTTTGTAAGATTTTCGGCACGGCACTGAAACAGAATCCCAGACAAATTAAATACCATGAACTGCCCTGATACTGAACCACCTGGTAAAGGCTCTGATTTTTAGATATGCGCGCCATAAATCAACAAATGCTAACTTGCGGTTCATTGAGTTCGCAGTATTTTGGAACTGTTTGGACTATTTCTTTAGCTTCTTGTATTAACAAATGTCCAGAAACTCTAAAACTGGTCCACGCAATGAGACTACGACTACTACTACGAAGAGAAGAAAGACTAATCTTCCAAAATTCATAGAAATATTGGAATCCTTCTTTCAGAGCTCCCCAGTCACTTTCTCAGCTGACTTTTATTTTAATGATAGTGTAGACACATATCCACTACCATAAAATCTACAACGCCGCCAAACTTATCTTTAACTTTATCAATGACAGTGAAGTTGAACAATTTTACGAGGATATCTTTGTTTAATTCTTTGACGAAATCGAAGTACTCCTAAATGCTCTCAACCTAAGAACTTACCAAGTTCTCTCCGAAAAAATTGCCGTAGTAGCTATCTTAATTCAAAAAGAAAATGAAATACCAACCACTTTCTCATGTACATCTCAAACCGAATCCATAACTATTCCCGAAAAAAATCACTAAAACCGCCATAATCTATCCATTTTCAGAGAACTCACTGAATCTACTATAATTTTCTACATAAAAATACCCATTTCTGACTTACCCAAATAGAACAGGCCAAACATTCAAAATCCAAAAGAAAAACATCACCAAACTATATCTCAATTTCACCATCTTAACCTCAAAATCAAACACACTTTCAAATTTGAGTCTAAAAGCAAACACATTTTGACAAAGAACATCGCCCAACCTTAAGGTGAACCTATTTCTTCTATCTCATTCTAAAACATCAAATCCATCGTAGACTTCTACGATCTTGTCAAAGGATGTAGTAGATCAACCAATACAATCAGTAACAATTACAAACTCAAAGTAAGAAACATTTCCATCTCTGACAACTGAACTCCAACTCCTCTCTATCAAAGTATGACCCTCTTGGATCACTTAATAAGAGTAATTACCAACAGATCACCCCAAACCCTTTTAGTCACAAAAATCCTTAACGAAAATGGAAAATTTTTAGAAACTTACGAAACTGTCGTTTAATTCCAAAATTCAGAAATCTTCAAGAATTTCCGAAACTAGAAGAAATCCGATTACCTCCTTTGGAAAACCTCACAGATCGTAAATGAAATAAAAGCTCTGACCCTCAATCTTAGTCAACTTACTCCTATCACTCAGCCAAACCCAAAGCAAAAATTGCCTGAACCTCCTTTAAGAGAAGAAAAATTTCTGATTCTGAAACATAGGCTGAAATAGAACCACGGCAGAAAAGACAAAAAAAAACGTAAAAAAGGTACTGCCTAACACCAACAAAGTCTCCTTTCTTTTTAGCTATGCTTTCTCTTTTACATTTGTATAGTTCCTATTCTTGGATGAATGAGGGCTGATACTAGTCCGGTTTTTAAACATATATTACCTTTGGTTAAGACAGATGATCTATGTGTGATTTAATTTCACCTAATCGGTTAAATTAAATTAAATTTTCGATGCTTTTATAAGCCAAGTGGCAATGGTGTGCTTAAACGAATACATCTGACAATAAAGAGAATTGTTGAATTCATACAAATTTTATTATTATCCAATTAATTTAATTTATCTTTTTTTTATTTATTACTACCAACACATTATTTTGATAGGAACTTCATCAGGAGATTCCTATTGATACTAGTGAGTGGTTCATATCGTACCAAATTAAGTTCATCTGGTCCTATACCTTACCAGTGAACAAAATCCGATACCTTCCAGGTTCCCAAAAATTGCTTTTACTAAATCCTAAAGTAACTGTTGTCAAAGGGTTGATTTAATTCTATATATGTTTTATAAGTGTCTCTGATCAT
Organism: Girardia tigrina; assembly: GCA_001938485.1. Lineage (NCBI taxonomy): Eukaryota > Metazoa > Platyhelminthes > Tricladida > Dugesiidae > Girardia > Girardia tigrina. The sequence goes on along the minus strand of MQRK01158311.1, from coordinate 1,059 downwards.
TAAAAACTTTTGCTTAAAATGATATACATTTCGTGAAAAGGGTTTTATGTTTCCATATATTTTGTTTATGTTTCGTTTAGATCGTAATTATCAAATTTATTATTTAGTTATACTATTTTCATTTTCATTTTTCAGTCATAGTCAAGAAAAAGAAAGGAATAAAACTAAACAAAAATTTATTTTCCCTCAGTAAACAAAAGAAAAAGTTTATCCGCCGTCATCACTCATCGAAATCAGATAAGACAATAAATTCTTCCTCCAGGCGGGTGGTGATAGATCGATACTTGAGCCGATCTTTCTTTTCTTTCCATGCCTGAAATTTTGAATCGAGAATCAGTCACTGTTGCTTCTCCAAAATTTCCTCGAAGCTGTTTCTAGCTTGCGACAGAACAACATGATCATGTTCACGTGAACATGATCGTGTTCACGTTGTACACGACTGTTCGGTGTTGTGGGTGTTCCCAGTCCTTGTCTCCGCGACTGGTTCCTTTATGAGATGAATTTCCTTCATCTCGTTCTAAGCCTGTTGATATAATTTGGCCCCTCTTTTCCTTTGTTCCCGACGCTTTTGAGCTCGGCTGATTGTGCTAGGGGAGGACAACATCAAGTCTTCTTTTGTAGTCGACCCATTAATCGATGAACTCGATGTGGGAGGTCTGATAACCTCATTCTCAGGTAGTTTCTTTTTTTGCATTAGTCGCTTCGATGATGATCTCAGGATGCTCCTGAGAAACACGATCGACGATTTTTCGTCGGTAATTTTTGATGTTTTGTTGGATGCGGATGTCGGTAATCTCCATTTGAAGAGATCTGACCTTCCGCTGGGTCTCTAAACACTTCTCTACTGTGGGTCTTTGTACCGACAAAGGAACGGAGTTTCTTCTGTATTCCTCCAATTTTAATACTGCCTCTGTCAGATCGGCCTTTACCTTTCTGTATTTTTTCTTCCATTCTCCGAGCTCCTGGAAAAGGTTTTGTTTGTTTTCTATTGTCTTTGTGATACCACATTACCGAGTGGTTTGTGTGTGGATGTTATTTTTTTTCTTTTGATTTTTTTTG